>OZ026529.1:38652226-38845041 GCA_964019695.1 Loripinus fragilis
TTTAAATGAACCTTTACATTTGAGATGTGGTTCATACCTTCATGAACAAATCGATTTAAGCCACACCCACATACGCGTCATTTGAGCGGGCTAACGTCAAGTCCATCCAATAACGTTGCTTGTTTACTGACGTTTGCGTGACGTTGAACACGTATCGCCATAACGTTAAGCGCGGAAATTTGGCGTTTTGGCTATTCCAAACCCTACGTTATGTCTGATTTAAATCAAAATATCTGGAAAAACAGCCAAGTTAGGTGAAAATTGATACTTAACTGATAATATAAAGTGTTAATATAAGTAATAAAAAAAATTAATTCAATTTTTGGAAAGTTCATGGAATCATGAATGCTTCGGGTCTTTTGCAAAGTTAACGTGAAGCCCTTCGGGCTGCACTTACTTTGCAAGAGAACGGGTCTTTTGCAAAGTTAACGTGAAGCCCTTCGGGCTGCACTTACTTTGCAAGAGAACCGAAGTATTCATGATTCCATGAACCTTCCAAAAATGAATTCATTTCTTAAATAAAAGCGCATCCATCATTTGGGTTAAATCAATGTCCGTCATCATCCATTACAACTGGACCAATTTTAACCAACGTTCACATAAATTCTCTGCAAATTATGCACGGGAGGCGAGCTGCCATGTCTTGCGAAACCTCTTATAAATTTTAACCAGTAATTTAATCTTGGAGTCCCCTTTTTATACCCATTTTGATAATAAAAGATTAATAGAATCGTGTTATTATGTTATTATCTTATCACTATTTGCTTTCATATTTGAAATTAACTTTTTCATCAGATGTGCCCCTTAGGGAACATAGCATTTTTGCATGGAAATTGCTGTTGTGTGGCCATCTTTACGGGAAGGGGATAATGACAACGGTCCCCGCATGGTGCGTTTCTGCGCATGCGGTATTTGTTTTTAAAATAGACAGCCAAAAAACCCAATGTCTATTAATAGCGCTTAACAAGATGCAGCTTTTAAAAAAGATAATACTTTATGTAGAGGTCATATTTTAAGATGCCTGAAATGAGGATGGATGCCTCTATGGAGGCTTAATGTAAATAATCGCACATCATTTCCCATGCGCGGATCCAGAAAGTTTTTTCAGAGGGGGTCCAACTTTGACTACGTATTTCTTTTGTTGATGATGGGAGAGATGATCCAAATACCAATATAAGCGGGCCATCATCGGCCCAGCAGCGGAACGCCATTTAAATGGCGCTTCCCTGGCGGGCCGCTGGTGGCCCAACATTGAAAGTTTGCTTGGTAGCTGTGTGATTTTACAGGGGATCCGGACCAGTATAGTACAGAAACCCTATATTTTTGTGATTTTTCAGGGGGGGTCTGGACCCCCTGTCCCCCCTCTGGATCCGCACATGTTTCCTACAATGTGCCCCCGACCTCAATCCTCCATTTAGACTTAAATCAGCCTGTGCGTATGTGAAGTTGTAATCGTATCAGCATATTTGCTATTTCCTTTATGAAGATGACATTCACAAGCGCTAATTTCTTTAACTATGACCAGACGATGGCCATCGCCTGCACATATATCATATAAGGCTAGCATGGAAACATGTCCTAATTCCTGTAATAGAATGAAGGCAAATGGATGGGCATGTTTCTCCTTTAATAAACGTACAACTATGTTCTGAAGTCGTTGTGAGGAGACGGTCAGAACTGGATGAGCGTATTTCTAAATCAGATATTGGTATTACCATGTTCTAACTTGGCTGATCATGCTCCTCATCAGGTAGATGTATAAACATTATCTTACTGATGTAATGAGACGACCATGTTCCTGATGAAATAGGGGTATAACCATGCTCCGAACATGGTCATGAGATGATCATAATGGACGGAGCATGTTTCTTACTTGAATGAGGTATAACCATGCTCTGACCGTCGTCACGAAAAGATCACAACTGACGGTGCATATTTCTTACCTGCTCTGTCCATTGTCATGAGACGATGACAACTGTCGGAGCAAGTTTCATACATAAATGATATATAACCATGCTCTGACCGTTGTCATGTCACGATGACAACTAACGGAGCATGTTTCATACCTTAGGGATGAATAACCATGCTCTGACCGTTGTCATGAGACGATGACAACTGACGGAGCATGTTTCATACCTTAGGGATGAATAACCATGCTCTGACCGTTGTCATGAGGCGATAACAACTGACGGAGCATGTTTCATACCTAAAGGATGAATAACCATGCTCTGACCGTTGTCATGAGGCGATGACAACTGACCGAGCATGTTTCATACCTAAGGGATGAATAACCATGCTCTGACCTTTGTCATGAGACGATGACAACTGACGAGGCATGTTTCATACCTTAGAGATGAATAACCATGCTCTGACCGTTGTAATGTCACGATGACAACTGTCGGAGCATGTTTCATACCTTAGGAGTAAATAACCATGCTCTGACCGTTGTCATGTAAAGATGACAACTAACGGAGCAGGTTTTATACATTAGAGATGAATAACTATGCTCTGACCGTTGTCATGTCACGATGACAACTGTCGGAGCATGTTTCATACCTTAGGGATAAATAACCATGCTCTGACCGTTGTCATGTCACGATGACAACTGTCTGAGCATGTTTCATACCTTAGAGATGAATAACCATGCTCTGACCGTTGTCATGAGGCGATGACAACTGACGGAGCATGGTTTATACCTTAGGGATATATATCCATGCTCTGACCGTTGTCATTAGATGATAACAACTGACGGAGCATGGTTCATATCTTAGGGATATATTACCATGCTCTGACCGTTGTCATGAGACGATAACAACTGACGGAGCATGGTTTATACCTTAGGGATATATTACCATGCTCTGACCGTTGTCACTAGACGATAACAACTGACGGAGCATGGATAATACCTCAGAGATATAATTCCATGCTCTGACCGTTGTCACAAGATGATAACAATTGACGGAGCATGGTTCATATCTTAGGGATATATTACCATGCTCTGACGGTTGTCATGAGACGATAACAACTGACAGAGCATGGTTCATACCTTAGGGATATGTTACCATGCTCTGACCATTGTCACTAAACGATAACATCTGACGGAGCACGGTTCATACCTTAGGGATATATTACCGTGCTCTGACCATTGTCATGAGACGAATACAACTGACGGAGCATGGTTCATACCTTAGGATATATAACTATGCTCTGACCGTTGTCACTCGACGATAACAACTGACGTAGTATGGATCATACCTTATGTATAGATTACCATGCTCTGACCGTTGTCATGAGACTATTACAGCTGACGGAGCATGGTTCATACCTTAGGGATATAGTACCATGCTCTGACCGTTGTCACTAGACGATAACAAGTGACGGAGCATGGTTCATACCTTAGGGATATATTACCATGCTCTGACCGTTGTCACTAGACGATCACAACTGACAGAGCATGGTTCATACCTTAGGGATATATTACCATGCTCTGACCGTTGTCACTAGATGATAACAACTAATGGAGCATGGTTCATACCTTAGGGATATATTACCATGCTCTGACCGTTGTCACTAGACAATAACAAACAACTGACGGAGCATGGTTCACACATAAGGGATATATTACCATGCTCTGACCGTTGTCATGAGACGATAACAACCGACGGGCTATAGTTCATACCTTAGGGATATATAACCATGCTGTGACCGTTGTCACTAGATGATAACAACTGACGGAGCATGGTTCATACCTTAGGGATATATTATCATGCTCTGACCATTGTCACTAGATGATGACAACTAACGGAGCATGGTTCAAACCTTAGGGATATATTACCATGCTCTGACCGTTGTCACTAGACGATAATAACTGACGGAGCATGGTTAATATCGTAGGGATATATTACCATGCTCTGACAGTTGTCATGAGACGATAACAACTGATGGAGCATGGTTCATACCTTAGGGATATATTACCATGCTCTGACCGTTGTCATGAGACGATAACTAGTGACAGAATATGGTTCATACCTTAGGGATATACTACCATGCTCTGACCGTTGTCACTAGATGATGACACTTGACGGAGCATAGTTCATACCTTAGGGATATATTACCATGCTCTGACCGTTGTTATGAGACGATAACAACTGACGGAGCATGGTTCATTTCTTAGGGATTTATTACCATGCTCTGACCGTTGTCATGAGACGATAACAACTGACGGAGCATGGTTCATACCTTAGGGATATATTACAATGCTCTGAACGTTGTCACTAGATAATAACAACTGACGGAGCAAGGCTCATACCTTAGGGATGAAAACTCATGCTCTGACCGTTGTCATGTCACGATGACAACTGTCGGAGCATGTTTCATATCTTAGAGATGAATACCCATGCTCTGACCGTTGTCATGAGGCGATGACAACTAACGGAGCATGTTTCATACCTTAGGGATATAATACCATGCTCTGACCGTTGTCATAAGACGATAACAACTGACGGAGCATGTTTCATACCTTAGGGATATATTACCATGCTCTGACCGTTGTCACTAGACAATAACAACTGACGGAGCATGGTTCATATCTTAGGGATATATTACCATGCTCTGACCGTTGTCACTAGACAATAACAACTGACGGAGCATGGTTTATACCTTAGGGATATATTACCATGCTCTGACCGTTGTCACTAGACGATAACAACTGACAGAGCATGGATAATAACTCAGGGATATAATACCATGCTCTGACCGTTGTCACAAGATGATAACAATTGACGGAGCATGGTTCATATCTTAGGGATATATTACCATGCTCTGACCGTTGTCATGAGACGATAACTAGTGACAGAGCATGGTTCATACCTTAGGGATATATAACCATGCTCTGACCTTTGTCATGAGATGATAACAACTGACGGAGCATGGTTCACACATTAGGGATATATTACCATGCTCTGACCGTTGTCATGAGACGATAACAACTGCGGGCCATGGTTCAAATCTTAGGGATATATAACCATGCTCTGACCGTTGTCACTAGATGATAACAACTGACGGAGCATGGTTCATACCTTAGGGATATATTATCATGCTCTGACCATTGTCACTAGATGATGACAACTAACGGAGCATGGTTCATACCTTAGGGATATATTACCATGCTCTGACCGTTGTCACTAGACGATAATAACTGACGGAGCATGGTTAATATCGTAGGGATATATTACCATGCTCTGACAGTTGTCATGAGACGATAACAACTGACGGAGCATGGTTCATACCTTAGGGATATATTACCATGCTCTGACCGATGTCATGAGACGATAACTAGTAACAGAGCATGGTTCATACCTTAGGGATATATTACCATGCTCTGACCGTTGTCACTAGATGATGACAACTGACGGAGCATAGTTCATACCTTAGGGATATATTACCATGCTCTGACCGTTGTTATGAGACGATAACAACTGACGGAGCATGGTTCATTTCTTAGGGTTTTATTACCATGCTCTGATCGTTGTCATGAGACGATAACAACTGACGGAGCATGGTTCATACCTTAGGGATATATTACAATGCTCTGAACGTTGTCACTAGATGATAACAACTGACGGAGCATGGCTCATACCTTAGGGATGAAAACTCATGCTCTGACCGTTGTCATGTCACGATGACAACTGTCGGAGCATGTTTCATATTTTAGAGATAAATACCCATGCTCTGACCGTTGTCAAGAGGCGATGACAACTAACGGAGCATGTTTCATACCTTAGGGATAAAGTACCATGCTCTGACCGTTGTCATGAGACGATAACAACTGACGGAGCATGTTTCATACCTTAGGGATATATTACCATGCTCTGACCGTCGTCACTAGACAATAACAACTGACGGAGCATGGTTCATATCTTAGGGATATATTAGCATGCTCTGACCGTTGTCACTAAACGATAACATCTGACGGAGCATGGTTCATATCTTAGGGATATATTACCATGCTCTGACCGTTGTCACTAGACGATAACAACTGACGGAGCATGGTTCATAACTTAGGGATATATTACCATGCACTGACCGTTGTCACTAGATGATAACAGCTTACGGAGCATCGTTCATTTCTTAGGGATATATTACAATGCTCTGACCGTTGTCATTAGACGATAACAACTGACTTACAATGGTTCATACCTTAGGGCTATATTACCATGCTCTGACCGTTGTCACTAAACGATAACATCTGATGGAGCATGGTTCATACCTTAGGGATATATTACCATGCTCTGACCGTTGTCATGAGACGGTAACAACTGACGGAGTATGGTTCATACCTTAGGATATATAACCATGCTCTGACCGTTGTCACTAGACGATAACAACTGACGGAGTATAAATCATACCTTAGGTAAAGATTACCATGCTCTGACCGTTGTCACTCGACGATAACAAACAACTGACGGAGCATGGTTCATACCTTAGTGATATATTACCATGCTCTGACCGATGTCATGAGACGATAACAACTGACGGACCATGGTTCATACCTTAGGGATATATAACCATGCTCTGACCGTTGTCACTAGATGATAACAACTGACGGAGCATGGTTCATACCTTAGGGATATATAATCATGCTCTGACCGTTGTCACTAGATGATATCAACAGACGGGGCATGGTTCATACCTTAGGGATATATTACCATGCTCTGACCGTTGTCACTAGACGATAACAACTGACGGAGCATTGTTAATATCGTAGGGATATATTACCATGCTCTGACAGTTGTCATGAGACGATAACAACTGATGGAGCATAATTAATACCTTAGGGATATATTACCATGCTCTGACCGTTGTCATGAGACGATAACTAGTGACCGAGCATGGTTCATACCTTAGGTATATATTACCATGCTCTGACCGTTGTCACTAGATGATGACAACTAACAGACCATGGTTCAAACCTTAGGGATATATAACCATGCTCTGACCGTTGTTATGAGACGATAACAACTGACGGAGCATGGTTCATATCTTAGGGATATATTACCATGCTCTGACCGTTGTCATGAGACGATAACAACTGACGGAGCAGGTTACATACCTTAGGGATGAATAACTATGCTCTGACCGTTGCCATGAGCCGATAACAACTGACAGAGCATGTTTCATCCCTAAGGGATGAATAACCATGCTCTGACCGTTGTCATTAGGCGATGACAACTGACCGAGCATGGTTCATACCTAAGGGATATATTACAATGCTCTGACCGTTGTCACTAGATGATAACAACTGACGGAGCATAGTTCATACTTTAGGGATTTATTACAATGCTCTGACCGTTGTCACTAGATGATAACAACTGACGAACGATGGTTCATATCTTAGGGATATATAACCTTGCTCTGACCATTGTCACTAGATGATAACAACTGATGGAGCATGGTTCATACCTTAGGGATGAATAATAATACTCTGACCGTTGACACTAGATAATAACAACTGACGGAGCTTGATTCATACCTTAGGGATATATTACCATGCTCTGACCGTTGTCACTAGACGATAACAACTGAGGAGCATGGTTCATATCTTAGGGATATATTACCATGCTCTGACAGTTGTCATGAGACGATAACAACTGACGGAGCATGGTTCATACCTTAGGGATATATTACCATGCTCTGACCGTTGTCATAAGACGATGACAACTGACTGAGCATGTTTCATACCTTAGATATGAATAACCATGCTCTGACCGTTGTCACGTCACGAAGACAGCTGTCGGAGCATGTTTCATTCCTTAGAGATAAATAACCATGCTCTGACCGTTGTCATGTCACGATGACAACTGACAGAGCATGCTTAACACCTTAGAGATGAATAACCATGCTCTGACCGTTGTCATGAGACGATGTCAACTGTCGGAGCATGTTTCATACCTTAGAGATAAATAACCATGCTCTGACCGTTGTCATGTCACGATGACAACTGTCGGAGCATGTTTCATACCTTAGAGATGAATAACCATTCTCTGACCGTTGTCATGAGACGATGTCAACTATCGGAGCATGTTTCATACCTTCGGGTTGAATAACCATGCTCTGACCGTTGTCATGAGAAGATGACAACTGTCGGAGCATGTTTCATACCTTAGAGATAAATAACCATGCTCTGACCGTTGCCATGAGGCGATGACAACTAACAGAGCATGTTTCATACCTTAGGGATGGAAACCCATGCACTGACCGTTGTCATGTCACGATGACAACTGTCAGAGCATGTTTCATATCTTAGAGATGAATAACCATGCTCTGACCGTTGTCATGAGGCGATGACAACTAACGGAGCATGATTTATACTTAAGGGATTAATTACCATACTCTGACCGTTGTCATGTCACGATGACAACTGTCGGAGCATATCTATACCTTAGGGATATAATACCATGCTCTGACCGTTGTCATGAGACGATAACAACTGACGGAGCATGGTTCATACCTTAGGGATATATTACCATGCTCTGACCGTTGTCACTAGACAATAACAACTGACGGAGCATGGTTGATATCTTAGGGATATATTAGCATGCTCTGACCGTTGTCATGAGATGATAACAACTGACGAAGCATGGTTCATACCTTAGGGATATATTACTATGCTCTGACCGTTGTCACTAGACGATAACAGCTGACGGAGCATGGTTCATACCTTAGGGATATATTTCCATGCTCTGACCGTTGTCACTAGATGATAACAACTGACGGAGCATGGTTCATATCTTAGGGATATATTACCATGCTCTGACCGTTGTCACTAGACGATAACAAGTGAAATTGCATGGTTCATACCTAAGGGATATTTTACCATGCTCTGACTGTTGGCACTAGACGATAACAACTGACGGAGCATGGATAATACCTCAGGGATATATTACCATGCTCTGACCGTTGTCACAAGATGATAACAACTGACGGAGCATGGTTCATACCTTAGGGATATATTACCATGCTCTGACCGTTGTCATGAGACGATAACAACTGACGTAGCATGGTTCATACCTTAGGGATATATTACCATGCTCTGACCATTGTCACTTAACGATAACATCTGACGGAGCACGGTTCATACCTTAGGGATATAATACCATGCTCTGACCGTTGTCATGAGACGAAAACAACTGACGGAGCATGGTTCATACCTTAGGATATATAACCATGCTCTGACCGTTGTCACTTGACGATAACAACTGACAGAGTATGGATCATACCTTAGGTATAGATAACCATGCTCTGACTGTTGTCATGAGACGATTACAACTGACGGAGCATGGTTCATACCTTAGGGATATATAACTATGCTCTGACCGTTGTCACTAGACGATAACAAGTGACGGAGCATGGTTCATACCTTAGGTATATATTACAATGCTCTGACCGTTGTCACTAGACGACAACAACTGACGAAGCATGGTTCATACCTTAGGATATATAACCATGCTCTGACCGTTGTCACTAGACGATAACAACTGACGGAGTATAAATCATACCTTAGGTAAAGATTACCATGCTCTGACCGTTGTCACTCGACGATAACAAACAACTGACGGAGCATGGTTCATACCTTAGTGATATATTACCATGCTCTGACCGATGTCATGAGACGATAACAACTGACGGACCATGGTTCATACCTTAGGGATATATAACCATGCTCTGACCGTTGTCACTAGATGATAACAACTGACGGAGCATGGTTCATACCTTAGGGATATATAATCATGCTCTGACCGTTGTCACTAGATGATATCAACAGACGGGGCATGGTTCATACCTTAGGGATATATTACCATGCTCTGACCGTTGTCACTAGACGATAACAACTGACGGAGCATTGTTAATATCGTAGGGATATATTACCATGCTCTGACAGTTGTCATGAGACGATAACAACTGATGGAGCATAATTAATACCTTAGGGATATATTACCATGCTCTGACCGTTGTCATGAGACGATAACTAGTGACCGAGCATGGTTCATACCTTAGGTATATATTACCATGCTCTGACCGTTGTCACTAGATGATGACAACTAACAGACCATGGTTCAAACCTTAGGGATATATAACCATGCTCTGACCGTTGTTATGAGACGATAACAACTGACGGAGCATGGTTCATATCTTAGGGATATATTACCATGCTCTGACCGTTGTCATGAGACGATAACAACTGACGGAGCAGGTAACATACCTTAGGGATGAATAACTATGCTCTGACCGTTGCCATGAGCCGATAACAACTGACAGAGCATGTTTCATCCCTAAGGGATGAATAACCATGCTCTGACCGTTGTCATTAGGCGATGACAACTGACCGAGCATGGTTCATACCTAAGGGATATATTACAATGCTCTGACCGTTGTCACTAGATGATAACAACTGACGGAGCATAGTTCATACTTTAGGGATTTATTACAATGCTCTGACCGTTGTCACTAGATGATAACAACTGACGAACGATGGTTCATATCTTAGGGATATATAACCATGCTCTGACCATTGTCACTAGATGATAACAACTGATGGAGCATGGTTCATACCTTAGGGATGAATAATAATACTCTGACCGTTGACACTAGATAATAACAACTGACGGAGCTTGATTCATACCTTAGGGATATATTACCATGCTCTGACCGTTGTCACTAGACGATAACAACTGAGGAGCATGGTTCATATCTTAGGGATATATTACCATGCTCTGACAGTTGTCATGAGACGATAACAACTGACGGAGCATGGTTCATACCTTAGGGATATACGAGGGGTGATCAGAAAGTTCGCGGAAAATAGTTGCCATTTCTACATCGTTTGATTAATAGAGCTGGAATTACAGCACATAATACTGCAACACATATGCAGTTGATCGGTTACAACATGCTTGACATTAGTCGTCTACGTGCGTTACAGCTGTCGTCAAGGCAACGCTATATAGCGCGATCCGGCCCATTTTACGTTGCATTTTGACGTTTTACTACACAACCAATTAAACTTCAACGTTTTGTAAAATTTTGTTGTGCTGTGATGGCCCATTTTGCGTTCCACGCATATTTAACGACACATTTACACCTCTTCTATGCAAACTTTCAAAGATTTATATCTAACGGATGGTGTTCTAGATCGAAACGAATAACAGTGCTGTCAAAAGGCAAAGCATTCAACTTCTATGAACCCATTGCCTGTTTTCGCATGTCATTTTTTTCAGTAAACTATATACACACTTCGAGAAACACCGTTTATCAGGGAAGTATATCTAATATTGATAGTTAAGTCTGATATTATAATTATAGTGACGAACACTGACAAGAAAATAAGTTTTTTATTTAACATTTACAAAAATTCGAAAATTTGACGCATTTTAGGCCTGCCCTTTCCGATGGAAACCTATTAATTTGAAAAAATAGCGCAGCGGAATAACATAAAAACCTTATATTATGTTCAAAGAATGACGGAACATTACTTTCCGTTAAAAATACCAATCAATTCAAACACAACTTCGAGTTTTTGCCCCGAGAAGCAACCCAGGGGTACATGTGGGCCGGTTCCAGCGAAGTGACGTCACAGCGGCGCCTCGTGCTCATACGTCTGACTTCACATTTTCTAAATTTCAATTTCAGTCAACTTGCTATGAATGGTAGTTTATATCTATGAATTTTTAGTGCAATCGATGAAAGCAATGCAATTCAATAGCACTTTTCTGCGAACTTTCTGATCACCCCTCGTATTACCATGCTCTGACCGTTGTCATAAGACGATGACAACTGACTGAGCATGTTTCATACCTTAGATATGAATAACCATGCTCTGACCGTTGTCACGTCACGAAGACAGCTGTCGGAGCATGTTTCATTCCTTAGAGATAAATAACCATGCTCTGACCGTTGTCATGTCACGATGACAACTGACAGAGCATGCTTAACACCTTAGAGATGAATAACCATGCTCTGACCGTTGTCATGAGACGATGTCAACTGTCGGAGCATGTTTCATACCTTAGAGATAAATAACCATGCTCTGACCGTTGTCATGTCACGATGACAACTGTCGGAGCATGTTTCATACCTTAGAGATGAATAACCATTCTCTGACCGTTGTCATGAGACGATGTCAACTATCGGAGCATGTTTCATACCTTCGGGTTGAATAACCATGCTCTGACCGTTGTCATGAGAAGATGACAACTGTCGGAGCATGTTTCATACCTTAGAGATAAATAACCATGCTCTGACCGTTGCCATGAGGCGATGACAACTAACAGAGCATGTTTCATACCTTAGGGATGGAAACCCATGCACTGACCGTTGTCATGTCACGATGACAACTGTCAGAGCATGTTTCATATCTTAGAGATGAATAACCATGCTCTGACCGTTGTCATGAGGCGATGACAACTAACGGAGCATGATTTATACTTAAGGGATTAATTACCATACTCTGACCGTTGTCATGTCACGATGACAACTGTCGGAGCATATCTATACCTTAGGGATATAATTCCATGCTCTGACCGTTGTCATGAGACGATAACAACTGACGGAGCATGGTTCATACCTTAGGGATATATTACCATGCTCTGACCGTTGTCACTAGACAATAACAACTGACGGAGCATGGTTGATATCTTAGGGATATATTAGCATGCTCTGACCGTTGTCATGAGATGATAACAACTGACGAAGCATGGTTCATACCTTAGGGATATATTACTATGCTCTGACCGTTGTCACTAGACGATAACAGCTGACGGAGCATGGTTCATACCTTAGGGATATATTTCCATGCTCTGACCGTTGTCACTAGATGATAACAACTGACGGAGCATGGTTCATATCTTAGGGATATATTACCATGCTCTGACCGTTGTCACTAGACGATAACAAGTGAAATTGCATGGTTCATACCTAAGGGATATTTTACCATGCTCTGACTGTTGGCACTAGACGATAACAACTGACGGAGCATGGATAATACCTCAGGGATATATTACCATGCTCTGACCGTTGTCACAAGATGATAACAACTGACGGAGCATGGTTCATACCTTAGGGATATATTACCATGCTCTGACCGTTGTCATGAGACGATAACAACTGACGTAGCATGGTTCATACCTTAGGGATATATTACCATGCTCTGACCATTGTCACTTAACGATAACATCTGACGGAGCACGGTTCATACCTTAGGGATATAATACCATGCTCTGACCGTTGTCATGAGACGAAAACAACTGACGGAGCATGGTTCATACCTTAGGATATATAACCATGCTCTGACCGTTGTCACTTGACGATAACAACTGACAGAGTATGGATCATACCTTAGGTATAGATAACCATGCTCTGACTGTTGTCATGAGACGATTACAACTGACGGAGCATGGTTCATACCTTAGGGATATATAACTATGCTCTGACCGTTGTCACTAGACGATAACAAGTGACGGAGCATGGTTCATACCTTAGGTATATATTACAATGCTCTGACCGTTGTCACTAGACGACAACAACTGACGAAGCATGGTTCATACCTTAGGGATATATTACCATGCTCTGACCGTTGTCACTAGATGATAACAACTGACGGATCATGGTTCATACCTTAGGGATATATTACAATGCTCTGACCGTTGTCACTAGACGATAACAACTGACGGAGCATGGTTCATATCTTAGGGATGTATTACCATGCTCCCTTAGTTGTCATGAGATGATAACAACTGACGGAGCATGGTTCATATCTTAGGGATATATTACCATGCTCTGACAGTTGTCATGAGACGATAACAACTTACGGAGCATGATTCATACCTTAGGGATATATTTCCATGCTCTGACCGTTGTCATGAGACGATAACAACTGACGGAGCATGATTTATACCTAATGGATATATAACCATGCTCTGACCGTTGTCACTAGACGATAACAACTGACGGAGCATGTTTTATACCTTAGGGATATATTACTATGCTCTTACCGTTGTCATGAGACGATAACAACTGACGGAGCATGGTTCATACCTAAGGGATATATAACCATGTTCTGACCGTTGTCACTAGACGATAACAACTGACGAAGCATGGTTCATATCTTAAGAATGTATTACCATGCTCGGTTAGTTGTCATGAGATGATATCAACTGACGGAGCATGTTTCATACCTTAGGGATATATTACCATGCTCTGACCGTTGTCACTAGACGATAACGTCTGATGGAGAATGATTCATACATTAGGATATATTACCATGCTCTGACCGTTGTCACTAGACGATAACAACTGACCGAGTATGGGTCACACCTTAGGTATAGATTACCATGCTCTGACGGTTGTCATGAGACGATAACAACTGACGGAGCATGGTTTATACCTTAGGGATATATTACCATGCTCTGACAATTGTCACTAGACGATAACAAGTGACGGAGCATGGTTCATACTTAAGGGATATATTGCCATGCTCTGACCGTTGTCACTAGACGATTACAACTGACGGAGCATGTTTCTTACCTTAGGGATGAATAACTATGCTCTGACCGTTGTCATGAGGCGATTACAACTGACGGAGCATGTTTCATACGTAAGGGATGAATAACCATGCTCTGAACATGTCATGAGGCGATGACAACTGACCGAGCATGTTTCATATCTCAGGGATGAATAACCATGCTCTGACCGTTGTCATGAGACGATGACAACTGACGGAGCTGGTTACATACCTTAGGGATGAATAACTATGCTCTGACCGTTGTCATGAGGCGATAACAACTGACGGAGCATGTTTCATACCTAATGGATGAATAACCATGCTCTGACCGTTGTCATGAGGCGATGACAACTGACCGAGCATGTTTCATACCTTAGGAATGAATAACCATGCTCTGACCGTTGTCATGAGACGATGACAACTGACAAGGCATGTTTCATACCGTAGAGATGAATAACCATGCTCTGACCGTTTTCTTGTCACGATGACAACTGTCGGAGCATGTTTCATCCCTAAGAGATGAATGACCATGCTCTGACCGTTGTCATAAGGCGATGACAACTGACGGAGCATGGTTCATACCTTTGGGATGAATAACCATGCTCTGACCGTTGTCATGAGACGATGACAACTGACGAGGCATGTTTCATACCTTAGAGATGAATAACTATGCACTGACCGTTGTCATGTCCTGATGACAACTGTCGCAGCATGTTTCATACCTTAGAGATGAATAACCATGCTCTGACCGTTGTCATGAGACGATGACATCTGTCGGAGCATGTTTCATACCTTAGAGATGAATAACCATGCTCTGACCGTTGTCAAGTCACGATGACAACTGTCGGAGCATGTTTCATACCTTAAGGATAAATAACCATGCTCTGACCGTTGTCATGTCACGATGACAACTAACGGAGTATGTTTCATATCTTAGAGATGAATAACTATGCTCTGACCTTTGTCATGTCACGATGACAACTGTCGGAGCATGTTTCATACTTTAGGGATAAATAACCATGCTCTGACCATTGCCATGTCACGATGACAACTGTCTACGCATGTTTCATACCTTAGAGATGAATAACCATGCTCTGACCGTTGTCATGAGGCGATGACAACTGACGGAGCATGTTTCATACCTTAGAGATGAATAACCATGCTCTGACCGTTGTCATAAGACGATGACAACTGACGGAGCATGTATCATACCTTAGAGTTGAATAAAAAATGCTCTGACCGTTGTCATGTCACGATGACAACTGTGGGAGCATGTTTCATACCTTAGAGATGAATAACCATGCTCTGACCGTTGTCATGTCACGATGACAACTGACGGAGCCTGTTTAATACCTTAGAGATGAATAACCATGCTCTGACCATTGTCATGAGACGATGTCAACTGTCGGAGCATGTTTCATACCTTAGAGATAAATAACCATGCTCTGACCGTTGTCATGTCACGATGACAACTGTCGGAGCATGTTTCATACCTAAGAGATGAATAACCATGCTCTGACCGTTGTCATGATACGATGTCAACTGTCGGAGCATGTTTCATACCTTCAGGATGAATAACCATGCTCTGACCGTTGTCATGAGACGATGACAACTGTCAGAGCATGTTTCATACCTTAGAGATGAATAACCATGCTCTAACCGTTGTCATGAGGCGATGACAACTAACGGAGCATGTTTCATACCTTAGGGATGAATAACCATGCTCTGACCGTTGTCATGTCACGATGACAACTGTCAGATCATGTTTCATACCTAAGGGATATGATACCATGCTCTGACCGTTGTCATGAGACGATAACAACTGACGGAGCATGGTTCATACCTTAGGGATATATTACCATGCTCTGACCGTTGTCATGAGACAATAACATCTGACGGAGCATGGTTTATACCTTAGGGATATATTACCATGCTCTGACCGTTGTCATGAGACTATATCAACTGACGGAGCATGGTTCATAACTTAGGATTATATTACCATGCTCTGACCGTTGTCACTAGACGATAACAACTGACGGAGCATGGTTCATACCTTAAGGATATATTACCATGCTCTGACCTTTGTCACTTGACGATAACAACTTACGGAGCATCGTTCATTTCTTAGGGATATATTACACTGCTCTGACCATTGTCACTAGACGATAACAACTGACTTAGCATGGTTCATATCTTAAGGATATATTACCATGCTCTGACCGTTGTCACTTGACGATAACAGCTTACGGAGCATCGTTCATTTCTAAGGGATATATTACAATGCTCTGACCGTTGTCATTAGACGATAACAACTGACTTACAATGGTTCATATCTTAGGGATATATTACCATGCTCTGACCGCTGACATTAAGTGATAACAACTGACCGAGCATGGTTCATACCTTAGGGATATATTACCATGCTCTGACCGTTGTCACTAGATAATGACAAATGAAGAAGCATGGTTTATACCTTAGGGATATATAACCATGCTCTGACCGTTGTCACTAGACGATAACAACTGACGGAGCATGGTTCATACCTTAGGGATATATTACCATGCTCTGACCGTTGTCACTAGACGATAACAACTGACTTAGCATGGTTCATACCTTAGGGATATATTACCATGCTCTGACCGTTGTCATGAGACACTAACAACTGACGGAGCATGGTTCATACCTTAGGGATATATTACCATGCTCTGACCGTTGTCACTAGACGATAACAACTAACGGAGCATGGTTCATACCTTAGGGATATATTACCATGCTCTGACCTTTGTCACTTGATGATAACAGATTACGAGGCATCGTTCATTTCTTTGGGATATATTACAATGCTCTGACCTTTGTCACTAGACGATAACAACTGACTTAGCAGGGTTCATACCTTAGGGATATATTACCATGCTCTGACCGTTGTCACTTGACCATAAAAGCTTACGGAGCATCGTTCATTTCTTAGGGATATATTACAATACTCTGACCATTTTTACTAGACGATAACAACTGACTTAGCATGGTTTATATCTTAGGGATATATTACCATGCTTTGACCGTTGTCACTAGATAATAACAACTGACGGAGCATGGTTCATACCTTAGGGATATATTACCATGCTCTGACCGTTGTCACTAGATAATGACAAATGACGAAGCATGGTTCATACCTTAGGGATATATTACCATGCTCTGATCGTTGTCACTAGACGATAACAACTGAGGGAGCATTGTTCATACCTTAGGGATATATAACCATGCTCTGACCGTTGACATGAGATGATAACAACTGACGGAGCATTGTTCATACCTTAGGGATATATAACCATGCTCTGACCGTTGTCATGAGATGATAACAACTGAAGGAGCATGGTTCATACCTTAGGGCTATATTACCATGATCTGACCGTTGTCACTAGACGATAACAACTGACGGAGCATGGTTCATACCTTAGGGATATATATCCATGCTCTGACCGTTGTTATGAGACGATAACAACTGACAGAGCATGGTTCATACCTTAGGGATATATTATCATGCTCTGACCGTTGTCACTAGACGATAACAACTGACGGAGCATGGTTCATACCTTAGGGATATATTACCATGCTCTGACCGTTGTCACTAGACGATAACAACTGACGGAGCATGGTTCATACCTTAGGGATATATTACCATGCTCTGGCCTTTGTCACTAGATGATAACAACTGACAGAGCATGGTTCATACCTTAGGGATATATTACCATGCTCTGACCGCTGTCACTAGACGATAACAACTGACGGAGCATGGTTCATACCTTAGGGATATATTACCATGCTCTGACCGTTGTCATGAGACGATAACAGCTGACGGATCATGGTTCATACCAGAGGGATATATTACCATGCTCTGACCGTTGTCATGAGACGATAACAGCTTACAGAGCATGGTTCATACCTTAGGGATATATTACCATGCTCTGACCATTGTCATGGGACGATAACAACTGACGGAGCATGGTTCATACCAAAGGGATATAAAACCATGCTCTGACCGTTGTTTTTGACGATGGCAACTGACGGAGCATGTTTTATACTTTATGTATATATCACCATGCTCTGACCGTTGTCGTGAGACGATGACAAGTGACAGAGCATGTTTTATACACGAGGGATATATTACCATGTATGCTTCATACTTAAGGGATATATTACAATGCTCTGACTGTTGTCAGGAGACGATGACAACTGAAGGTTCATGTTTCATACCTAAGGGATGAATAACCATGCTCTGACCGTTGTCATGGGACGATGACAACTGACGGAGCATGTTTTATACATGATGGATATATTGCTATGCTCTGACCGTTGTCATGAGTTGATGACAACTGACGGAGGATGTTTCCCACATGAGTGATATATTACTATGCTCTGACCGTTGTCATGTGACTATGACAACTGACGGAGCATTTTTATATATGAGGGATATATTACCATGCTCTGACCGTTGTCTTGAGATGATGACAACTGACGGAGCATGATTGATACTATAGGGGTATATTACCATGCTATGAACGTTGTCACGAGACGATGACAGCTGGCCGAGCATGTTTCAAACCTTTGGGATGTATAACCATGCTCTGTCCGTTGTTATTAGGCAAAGACAACGGACAGAGCATGTTTCATTCATGAATGATATATAACCATGCTCTGACCGTTGTCATGAGACGATGACAACTGACGGAGCATGTTTCATACTATACTTGAGGGATATTTCACCATGCTCTGACCGTTGTCATGAGACGATGACAGCTGACCGAGCATGTTTCATACTTGAGGGGGGTATCACCCTGCTCTGACCGTTGTCATTGGACGATGACAACTGACAGAGCATGTTGCATATCTTTGGGATGAATTACAATGCTCTGTCCGTTGTCATGAGACGATGAAAACAGACGGAGCATGTTTCATACACGAGGGAGATACTACCATGCTCTGACCGTTGTCATAAGACGATGACAACTGACGGAGCATTCTTCATACTTGAGGGATATTTCACCATGCTCTGACCGTTGTCATGAGACGATGACAACTGACAGAGCATGTTTCATACCTAAGGGATGATTAACTATGCTCTTACCGTTGTTATGAGACGATGACAACTGACAGAGCAGATTTCATACCTTAGGGCTGTATAACCATGCTCTGTCCGTTGTCATTAGGCGATGACAACTGACAGAGCATGTTTCATACCTGATGAATACATCACCATGCTCTGACCCTTGTTATGAGACGATGACGACAGACGGAGCATGATTCATAACCTTAGGTATGAATAGCCATGCTCAGACCGTTGTTATTAGACCATGACAACTGACGGAGCTGTTTCATACATGAGGGATATATTACCATGCTCTGACCGTTGTCATGAGACGATGACAACTGACAGAGCATGGTGCATATCTAAGGATTGAATAACCATGCTCTGTCCGTTGTCATGAGACGATGAAAACTGACGGAGCATGTTTCATACCTGTGGAATACATTACTATGCTCTGACCGTTGTCATGAGACGATGGTAACCGACAGAGCATGATTCATACCTCAGGGATGAATAACCATGCTCTGACTGTTGTCATTAAACGATGACAACTAAGGGAGCCTGTTTCATGCTTTAAATACATTTCCATTCTCTGACCACTGTCATGAGACGGTGGCATCTGACGGAGCATGTTATATACCTGAGTGAATATCACAAATTACTGCCGTTGTCATGAGATGATGGCAACTGACAAAGAATGACACATACTTGATAGGGTATCATCATACTCTGACCGTTGTCATTAGACGATGAAAACCGACAGAAAATTTCATACCTTAGGGATGTATAACCAAGCTCTGTCGATGACAACTGATGGGGCATATCTGATACTTGAGGGGGTATCACCTTGCTCTGACCGATGTCATTGGGCGATGACAACTGACAGAGCATATTGCATATATTTTGGATGAATAACCATGCTCTGTCCTTTATCATGAGACGATGAAAACTGATGGAGCATGCTTCATACCTGAGGAACACATTACCATTCTCCGACCGTTGCTATGAAACGATGACAACTGACGGAGCATGTTTCATGACTGAGAAAAACATTGCCATCCCCTGACCGTTGTTATCAGACCATGCCAACTGGCAAAGCATGTTTCATACTTGAGGGCGTATCACCATGCTCTGCGCGGTGTCATGGGACGATGACAACTGACAGAGCATATTGCATATCTTAGTGATTAATAACCATGCTCTGTCTGTTGTAATGAGACGACGATAATTGACGGAACATGTTTCAAACATGAATGATATTACCATAAACTAACCATTGTCATGAGACGATGACAACTGACGGAGCATGAATCATACCTTAGGAATATATTACCATGCTCTGGCCATTATCATGAGACAATGGTAACTGACAGAGCATGTTTCATACCTTAGGGATAAATAATTATGCTCTGTTCGTTGTTATGAGACGATGGCAACTGACAGAACTATTTCATACATGAATGATATATTACCATGCTCTGACCGTTGTCATAAGACGATGGCAACTGATGGAGCATGTTTCTTACTTGAGGGATATATATCACCATGCTCTGACCGTTTTAATGAGCCGATGACAACTGACGGAGCATGATTGATATCTTAGAGATATATTACCATGCTCTGACTGTTGTCATGAGATGATGACAACTGACGGAGCATGTTTCATACCTTAGGTATGTATAACCATGCTATGTCCGTTGTCATGAGACGATGACAACTGACAGAACATGTTTCAAAGATGAATGATATATTACCATGCTCTGACCGTTGTCATAAGACAATGACAACTGGTGGAGCATGTTTCATAACTTAGAGCATAACAATGCTCTGTATGTTGTCATGAGGCGATTACAACTGACGCAGATTGCTTCATAGATGAATGATATATTGCCGTGATCTGACCGTTGTCATGAGACGATGACAACTGACAGAACATGTTTGTTAAATGAATGGTATATTAGCATGCTCTGACCGTTGTCATGAGACAATGACAACTGACGGAGCCTGTTTCATACCTTAGAGATAAATTACCATGCTCTGTCCGTTGTCATGAATGATAACTTAATAGTGACCTTGAGTGCATGTACCATCAATAGGAGGCCTTATAGTGACACTTGAATACATGCACCGTCACAATGAGTCTTCAAATTACCCCTGAGCACATGTACATGTTCATAGTACCTGCTTCCTTGAGTACATGTACCATCACAAGGAGGATCGATAGTGGCACTTGAGTGTTTGTATCATCATTAGGATGCTTGATAGTGACCCTTGAGTACCTATGCCTTCACTAGGTGGCTTTGTAGTGATCTTTGAGTACATCTACAACGACTAGGATGCTTAATAGTGACCGTTGAGCACATGTACCATCACTATGATGATTTATAGTCACTCTTGAGTAAATGTACCATCACAAAGATTCTTTATAGGGACCAAGGAGTATATGTACCATCACAAAGGGCTTTCTAGTGACCATTGAGTACATGTATCATCACTAGAAGGCTTTATAGTGACTCTTGAGTACATGTACCATCACTAGGAGGCTTTATAGTGAACCTTGAGTATGCGTACCATCAATAGGAGGCTTTATAGTGTCTCTTGAGTACATGTACCATCACTTGGTGGCTTTACAGTGACACTTCAGTACATGTACTATCAATAGGAGGCTTTATAATGACCCTTGAGTACATGTACCATAGGTAAGAGACTATATAGCGATTCTTGAATACATGTTTCTCCACTAGAAGGCTTTAAAGTGGCTCTTGAGTACATGTATCATCACTAGGAGGCTTTATAGTGACCCTTGATTATCGGTACCATCACTAGGAGGCTTTATAGTGTCTCTTGAGTACATGTACCATCACTAGGTGGCTTTATAGAGACACTTCAGTACATGTACTATCCATAGGAGGCTTTATAATGACCCTTGAGTACATGTACCATAATTAAGAGATTATATAGCGATTCTTAAACACAAGTATCATCACTAGGAGTCTTTATAGTGTCTCTTCAGTACATGTATCATCACTAGGAAGCTAAATAGTGACCCTTGATTATCGGTACCATCACTAGGAGGCTTTATAGTGTCTCTTGAGTACATGTACCAACACAAGAAGGCTTTATAGTGACACATGAGTACATGTACCATCTCTAGAAGGCTATATAGTGACCCTTTTGTACATGTACCACCACAAGATGGCTTTATAGTGACACTAATGTACATGTACAATCACTTGGAGGATTTATAGTGACCCTTGAGTACATGTACCATCACTAGGTGGCTTTATACTGACACTTAACTAAATGTAATATCACTAAAAGGCTATATATACTCCTCAAAATAATTGAAGGACCAATACTATCAATTATAACATTGATGCATTTTGTGTAGAACGTATTTTGAAAACCAATTTTACGATCTAGCCTAAACTTTTCGGACACCTTTGACGTCTTATTGCCAAGTGAAACGGCAAAAAGAAAGTGGTAGAAAATGTTACTAACAAGCATTTTTTGTCATTTTAAAACTTGACCTAAATGTATTGGAATGTAATTTTTTGTGTGTGATCCATGGACTACAGAACTGCATGAAATGAATGCAAATTGCTTTTAGATGCTGAAATCTCTGTTTTCGCATGCTTTTATGGTGTTTGAATCCCATCAATTCCATCCACCTCTTCATGTGAGAGAAAATTGCCCCGTTTGTCTGTGGCGTAATAGCCAGACTATAGATTCAGACATCAGGTTTGGCGTTTGTCTGTGACAATCTTTAAAAATTTGTCGGGACATCTTTCTAACACTAAATGGCATAGAAAATCTGATTCTTGGTGGCCAAGTACACGCATTGATATCAGAAAAGAAAGCAATGTCAAAACTTCATTGTCAGAGATGAAAATGCTTGCTTTCCAGTATATTGAAACTGTTTGAAGATTTTTTTTGCATGTAAGCTGAACTGTTTAAAACAAAGTTTAATTTGGTGTCACTTTCATTCTACTCGAATGACCACAGAAGAATTTCCACCCACTGCCTTTTGAAAGTGTGTTTTTGAGGGTATGTGCATTTGAGACACAGTTATGGCAGAATTAGGCATGGGAATCATTAATAATGATTCTTGATTTATGGGCATAAAGAACTGAAAGATTTGGGCCAAGTTTTACAGAATTTAAATGTTTGAGCTAATTATACTCGCGTTCTAAAATCTTGGTCCTTTAATTATTTTGAGGAGTATAGTTAGCCTTGAGGACATGTACCATAACAAGGTGGTTTAATGGAGACACTTATGTACATGTATCATCGTTGGGAAGCTTCATTGTGACACATGAGTACATGTATCATCACTAGGTGTCTTTTTAGTGACCCTTGTGTACATATACAATAACTATTAGGCTTTATAGTGACCCTTTAGTATACTTGCCAACACTAGGAGGCTTTATAGTGTTTTTAGGACATGTACCATCACAAAAAGGCTTTATAATGACCCTTGAGTACATTTACCATCAATAGGAAGCTATACAGTGACCCTTGAGTATATGTACCAACACAAGGTGGCTTTATAGTGACACTTATGTAAATGTACCATCATCAGGAGGCTTTATAGTGACGCTTGAGTACATGTATCATCACAAGGAGGCTTTTTAGTGACTATTGTATACATAAACCATCGCTATCGGCTTTAAACCTCCCCTTGAGTACTCATATCATCACTAGAATGCTTTATATTGACTCTTGAGTACACGCAACATCACAAAGAGGCTTTATAGCGACTCTGGAGTAAATGTACCATCACTAGAAGGCTTAAAATTACTCTAGAGTACATGTACCATCACGAGGGAGCTTTATAGTGACTCTAGAATACATGATCCATCACAAGGATACTGTATAGTTACCCTTGAGTACATGTCCAATCACTCAGAGGATTTATAGTGAGCATTTACTACATATACTATCACCAGAATACTAAATAGTGATCCTTGAGTACGCGTACCATCACGAGGAGGCTTTTTTAGTAACCCTTTAATACATGTACCTTCACTAGGTGCCTTTATAGTGCCCATGAGTACATGGACCATACTAGGAGGTTTAATAGTGTCCCTTAAGTATATGTACCATGCCTAGGAGGCTTTATAGTGACCCTTGAGTACCCATTCCATGACTAGAAGGCTTTATTGTGAGGCTCTGGTACATGTACCAGCACTAGGAGGCTTTATTGTGACTCTTGAGTACGTGTTAAATCACAAGGTGGCTTTATAGTGACTCTTGAATACATGAACCATCACTAGGAGGCTTTATAGTGACCCTTGAGTACATGTACCATCACTAGGAGGCTTTATAGTGACCCATTGAGTACATGTTACATCCCTAGGACGCTTTATAGTGACCCTAGATGACATATACCTTAACAAGGTGGCTTTATAGTGACTCTTGTGACTATGCTACATCACTAGGCGGCTTTATAGTGACCCTTGAGTACATGTACTATTACAAGGAGGCTTTATATTGACCCTTGAGTACTTGTACCATCACTAGAATGCTTCATAATAACTCTTGAGTACATGTACTATCACAAGAAGGCTTTATAATGATTCTTGACTGTCATTACTAGGAGTCTTTTAGTGACCCTTGGGTATATATGCCATCACTAGGAGGCTTTATAGTGTATTTTGAGTACATGTACCATCACAAGAAGGCTTAATAGTGTCACTCAAGTATATTACCATGACTAGGAGGCTTTAAAGTAGACTATTGAGTACCCATGCCATCACTAGGAGGCTTTATTGTGACGCTCTAGTACATGTACCATCACATGGAGGCTTTATAATGACCGGTGAGTACCTGTACCATCACAAGGAGGCTTTATTGCGATTTTGGGTACATGTAGCATCACGAAGAGTCACTATTATGACACTTGAGTACATGCACCATACTAGTAGATTAAAAAGTGTCGCTTGAGTATATGTACCATGACTAGGAGGCTTTATAGTGACTCTTGAGTACCCATACCATCACTGGGTGGCTTTTTAGTGACCCTTGAGTACATGTACCAACGCTAGGAGGCTTTATTATCACCCTTGAGTACATGTATCATCACGAGGTGGCTTCATAGTAGCTCTAGAATACATGCACTAGCACAATGAGGCTGTATAGTGACCCTTGAGGACATGCACCATCACTAAGAGCCTTTATAGTGACCATTTAGTACATATACCATCACTAGGAGACTTTATAGTGATCCTTGAGTGAATGTACCATCACTAGAAGGCTTGATAGTGACCATTGAGTACCTGTACCATCATAATGAGGCTTCATTATGACCCTTGAGTACATGTACCATCACGAGGAGGCCCGATTATGCTACTTGAGTACATGTACCATCGCTAGGAGGCACTATAGTGACACTTTAGTACATTTACAATTACTAGTAGACGCTACAGTAACACTTGAGTTACGATTGGGTACATTTACAACCACTAGTAAACACTTTGTTTGCTTGATTTGATTATTTACGTCCCATCAACAATCTTTCAGTTTAACAGGAACGGGTCTTCCAGGGTTGAACAAGTACTAAGCTAGGATAAGTATGTCTTTCTCAAGGACCACCATGCAGTTACGCCAGTGAGGCTTGAACCTGCGGCCCCTCGGTCTCGAGTCAAGCACTCTACCACTGAGCTACTGCGCTCCCGCTAGTAAGCACTAAAATCACACAAAAGTGTATGTACTTTCACCAGGAGGTGCTACAGCAACACTTGAGTTCTCTTATCTCTGCTCAGACGCACTTCAGTGATATTTTAGTACATGCATCATCAATAAGAGGCACTACGGTGACACCTGAGTACGTGCATCATTACTAAGAGGCACACTACATCGACACTTATACACATGTATCCTCACTAGGAGGCATTATAGTGGCACATGACTACATGTACTGTCATTAGAGGTACTACACTGACACTTCAGTACATTTACAATCGCAATTAGAGACACACTTAAAACCTTGTATATTCACTAGGAGGTGCTGCAGTGACATTTGAGTATGGTACTCTAGCGCATCCTAGTGATGGACTATATACTCCCCATGTGTCACTGTAGTGCCTCCTAAAGAAGGTTCCTGTACTCAAGTGTCACAGTAGTGGTGCCTCCTAATTATAAGACATATACTCGAGAGTCACTGCTTTGCCTCTTAGTGATGATGAATGTACTCAAGTGTCATCGTTGTGCCTCTTACACTATGAGACACTACAGTGACACCTTAGTTCATTTGACTTCGTTAGGAGGTACTACAGTTACACTTAAGTATATGCACCATCACCAGGATGCACTACAAGGACGCTTAGATACATATATCATCATTAAGAGGCACTACAGTCACACATACGTTTATTTACTATCACTAGACAGCACTACAGTGGCACTTGAGTGCATGTACCTTCTTTAGGCGGCACTACGTAATCCCTTGAGTGCACATACCCTTACAAGGGTACACAACAGTGACGATTGAGAATTTGCATCATCACTAGGAGGCACTAGAGAGACACTTGAGAACATATACCTCACATAGGAGAAACTTCAGTGACCCTTGGGTACATTTATAAACACTAGTAAGCATTGCGCATACATTTGAGTGCATGTAACTTCACTAGGAGTGACATTTGAGTATAATATTTATCACTAGGACACACTACAGTGACACTTGAGTACATATATTGTCACTAGGATGCACTACATGGACACTTGAGTACAATTACCATCTCTAAGAGGGACTACATTGACCCCCTGAGTACATTCACCATCACTAGGAGGCATTACAATGACACTTGAATACATTTACAATCACAAGTATACACTAGAGTGACACTTGAGTGCATGAACCTTCCTTTTGATGCACTACAGTTAGAATTGGATATATTTACAATCAATAGTGGGCACTAAAATGACACTTGAGTGTATGCATTGTCACCAGGTGGTGCTACAGTAACACTTGATTGCAACTTTCTTCACTAAGGGCACTACATATACGTTTCAGAACATGCTTCAACAGTAGGATGCACTACATTGACATTTGAGAAGATACATCATCACTAAAAACCACTGCAGTGACACTTGAGCACATGTATCTCACCATGGGCTCTACGGTGATATTCATGTACATATACTATCACTAGGAGGCACTACATTGACACATGACTATTTTAATCATCACAAGGAGGCACTACAAAGACAATTTAGTACATTTACAGTCATAACTTAGCACTACAGTGACACTTTAATATTAGTGCCTCCTAGTGCTGGTATATACACTCACGTGCCACTTTAGTGCATCCTAGTGAAGATATTTGCACTCAAGTGTTACTGTAGCACATCCTAGTGAAGATATGTGCCCTCAAGTGCTACTGTAGCAAATCCTAGTGAAGGTGCATGCTCTCAAGTGTCACTGTAATGCCTCATATCGATGGTTATTGTAATCAAGTGTCACTATAGTGCCTCCTAGTGAAGGTTATATACTCAAGCGTATCTGTAGTACCTACTAGTGATGATACAAGCACCCAAACGTCATTGTGGTGGCTCGTGGCTAAAGAACGTTCACCCAAGTGTTTATGTGCTGCATAACTGTGAAGGTAGTGAAGATACATGCACTCAAGTGTCACTGAAGTGCCTCCTAGCAATGATAAATCTACTCAAAGATTACTGTAGTGCCTCATAATGATGGTGTATGTCACAAAAGTGCCATCTGGTGATGTTATACACACTCAAGTGTCACTGAAATACCTTCTAGCAAATGTAGATGTTCCCAAGTGTCACTGTAGTGCCTCCTTGGCAACTTGCATATACTCACGTGTCACTGTAGTGCCACATAGTGATGATAAACAAACTCAAGAGTAACTGAAATGTCTCCAAGTGAAGGTACATGTTCTCAGGTGTCAATGTAGCACCTCCTAGTGAAGAACATATGCCTAAGTGTTAATGTAGTGCCTCCTTGAGAAGATGCACATACTCTAGTGTCACTGTACTGCCACCTAGTGATGATATATATACTCGAGTGTCACTGTAGTGCCTCCTACGTGATCTGAGGTGGCACTGTGGTGCTCCTAGTGAAGGTACATGTGTCCAATTGTATCTTGAGTGCCTCTTAGTGAAGGTGCATGTATTGAAGTGTCACTGTAGTGTCACCTTGTGATGATATAAACACTCAGGTTCCACAAAGTAGTGTATCCTTGTGATGGTACGTGTACTTAAGTGCAATTGTAGGTGCTCGTAGTATAGGTACATGTACTCAAGTCCTATTATAGTTCCTCCTTTTGCTTTTTATTATATTCCAATGCCACTGTTGTGCCTCCTAGTTTTATAAACACATTCAACTGTCGCTGTAGTACCTGTGGAACCTTATTTTTTCGGTTGATGTAATCTATATCCCTATGGTATGAAAAATTCTTTGTCAGTTGTCTTCATCTCATGACAACAGTCAGAGCAGGGTTATATATCATTCATGTCTGAAACATGATCCGTCAGTTGTCATCATCACATGACAACGGTCAGAGTATGATTATACCCTCTCAAGAATGAGTCATGCTCTGTCAGTTGCCATCATCTCATGACAACGGCCAGAGCACGGTTATTCATCTCTAAGGTATGAAACATGCTCCGTCAGTTGTCATCGTCTCATGACAACGGTGAGAGCATGGTAATATATCATATATCTTTAAAAACATGCCCCGCGAGTTGTCTTCGCCTCATGACAACGGACAAAGCATGGTTATACATCCCAAAGATATGAATCATGCCCCAGAAGTTGTCTTCGTCTTATGACAACGGTAAGAGTATGATTACACTCCCTCAAGTATGAGTCATGCTCTGTCAGTTGCCATCATCTCATGACAACGGTCAGAGCATGGTTATTTTTCTCTAAGGTATGTAACATGCTCTGTCAGGTCTCATCATCTTATGACAACGGTCAGAGCATGGAAATATACCACTCATGTGTGAAACATGCTCCGTCAGTTGCAATCGTCTTATGACAACGGTCAGAGCATGGCAATAGATCCCTAAGGTATCAATCATGCTCTGTCAGTTGTCATCGTCTCATGACAACGGACAGAGCATGGCTATACATCCCAAAGGTATGAAACCTACTCTGTCAGTTGTCTATGTCTCATCACAACGTTCAGAGCATGGTTATTTATTCCTAAGGTATGAATCATGCTCCGTCAGTTGTCATCGTCTCATGACAACAGTCAGAGCATGGTGCATGAAATATATCATATATCTATGAAACATGTCCCACAAGTTGTCTTCGCCTCATGACAACAGACAGAGCATGGTTATACATCCCAAAGGTATGAATAATGCTCCGTCAGTTGTTTTTGTCTCATAATATCGGTCAGAGCACGGTAATATATCCCTAAGGTATGAACCATGCTCCGTCAGTTGTTATCGTCTAGTGACAACGGTCAGAGCATGGTAATATATCCCTAAGGTATGAACTATGCTCCGTCAGTTGTTATCGTCTAGTGACAACGGTCAGAGCATGGTTATATATCCCTAAGGTATGAATCATGCTCCGTCAGTTGTTATCATCTAGTGACAACGGTCAGAACATGGTAATATATCCCTCAGGTATGAACCATGCTCCGTCAGTTGTTATCGTCTAGTGACAACGATCAGAGCATGGTAATATATCCTAATGTATAAACCATGCTCCGTCAGACGTTAACGTCTGGTGCCAACGGTCAGAGCATGGTAATATAACCCTAAGGTATAAACCATGCTCTGTCAGTTGTTATCATCTCATGACAACGGTCAGAGCATGGTAATATATCCCTAAGATATGAACCATGCTCCGTCAGTTGTGATCGTCTCATAACAAAGGTCAGAGCATGGTAATATATCCCTAAGGTATGAACCATGCTCCGTCAGTTGTTATCGTCTCATGACAACTGTCAGAGCATGGTAATATATCCCTACGATATTAACCATGCTCTGTCAGTTGTTATCGTCTAGTAACAACGGTCAGAGCATGGTAATATATCCCTAAGGTGTGAACCATGCTCCGTCAGTTGTCAATATCTAGTGACAACGGTCAGAGCATGATAATATATCCCTAAGGTATGAACCATGCTCCGTCAGTTGTTATCATCTAGTGACAACGGTCAGAGCATGGTAATATATCCCTAAGGTATGAACCATGGTCCGTCAGTTGTTAGCGTCTCATGACAACGGTCAGTGCATGATAATATATCCCTAAGGTATGAACCATGCTCCGTCAGTTGTTATCGTCTAGTGACAACTTTCAGAGCATGGTAATATATCCCTAAGGTATGAAGCATGCTCCGTCAGTTGTTATCGTCTCATGACAACGGTCAGAGCATGGTAATATATCACTAAGGTATGAACCATGCTCCGTCAGATGTATCATCTTGTGACAACGGTCAGAGCATGGTAATATTTCACTGAGGTATTATCCATGCTCCGTCAGTTGTTATCGTCTAGTGACAACGGTCAGAGCATGGTAATGTATCCCTAAGGTATGAATCATGCTCCGTCAGTTGTTATCGTCTAGTGACAACGGTCAGAGCATGGTAATATATCCCTAAGATATGAACCATGCTCCGTCAGTTGTTATCATCTAGTGACAACTGTCAGAGCATGGTAATATATCCCTAAGGTATGAACCATGCTCCGTCAGTTGTTATCGGATAGTGACAACGGTCAGAGCAAAGTAATATATCCCTAAGGTATGAACCATGCTCCGTCAGCTGTTATCATCTCATGACAGCGGTCAGAGCATGCTAATATATCCCTAAGGTATGAACCATGCTCCGTCAGTTGTTATTGTCTAGTGACAACGGTCAGAGCATGGTAATATATCTCTAAGGTATGAAACATGCTCCGTCAGTTGTAATCGTCTAGTGACAACGGTCAGAGCATGGTAATATATCCCTAGGATATGAACCATGATCCGTCAGTTGTTATCATCTAGTGACAACGGTCAGAGCATGGTAATATATTCCTAAGGTATGAACCATGCTCCGTCAGTTGTTATCGTCTAGTGACAACGGTCAGAGCATGGTAATATATCCCTAAGGTATGAACCATGCTCTGTCAGTTGTTATCATCTCATGACAGCGGTCAGAGCATACTAATATATCCCTAAGATATGAACCATGCTCCGGCAGTTGTTTTTGTCCAGTGACAACGGTCAGAGCATGGTAATATATCTCTAAGGTATGAAACATGCTCCGTCAGTTGTTATCGTCTCATGACAACGGTCAGAGCATGGTATTATATCCCTAAGGTATAAAACATGCTCCGACAGTTGTCATCGTGACATGACAACGGTCAGAGCATGGTTATTTATCCCTTAGGTATGAAACATGCTCCGTTAGTTGTCATCGCCTCATGACAACGGTCAGAGCATGGTTATTAATCTCTAAGATATGAAACATGCTCCGACAGTTGTCATCGTGACATGACAACGGTCAGAGCATGGGTTTTCATCCCTAAGGTATGAAACATCCTCCGTTAGTTGCCATCGCCTCATGACAACGGTCAGAGCATGGTTATTCATCCCGAAGGTATGAAACATGCTCTGTCAGTTGTTATCGTCTAGTGACAACGGTCAGAGCATGGTAATATATCCCTAAGGTATGAACCATGCTCCGTCACTTGATATCGTCTAGTGACAACGGTCAGAGCATGGTAATATATCCCTAAGGTATGAACAATGCTCGTCAATTGTAATCGTCTCATGAAACCGGTCAGAGCATGGTAATCTATACCTAAGGTATGATCCATACTCCGTCAGTTGTTATCGTCTAGTGACAACGGTCAGAGCATGGTAATATATCCCTGAGGTATTATCCATGCTCCGTCAGTTGTTATCGTCTAGTACCAACGGTCAGAGCATGGTAATATATCCCTAAGGTATGAACCATGCTCCGTCAGTTGTTATCGTCTAGTGACAACGGTCAGAGCATGGTAATATATCCCTAAGGTATGAACCATGCTTCATCAGTTGTTATCGACTCATGACAACGGTCAGAGCATGGTATTATATCCCTAAGGTATGAAACATGCTCCGTTAGTTGTCATCGCCTCATGACAACGGTCAGAGCATGGTTATTCATCTCTAAGATATGAAACATGCTCCGACAGTTGTCATCGTGACATGACAACGGTCAGAGCATGGGGTTTCATCCCTAAGGTATGAAACATGCTCCGTTAGTTGTCATCGCCTCATGACAACGGTCAGAGCATGGTTATTCATCTCTAAGGTATGAAACATGCTCCGCCAGTTGTCATCGAGCCATGACAACGGTCAGAGCATGGTTTTTCATCTCTAAGGTATGAAACATGCTCCGTCAGTTGTCATCGTCTCATTAAAACGGTCAGAGCATGGTAATATATCCCTAAGGTATGAACCATGCTCCGTCAGTTGTTATTGTCTCATGACAACTGTCAGAGCATGGTAATATATCCCTAAGATATGAACCATGCTCCGTCAGTTGTTATCGTCTAGTGACAACGGTCAGAGCATGGTAATATATCCCTACGGTATTAACCATGCTCCGTCAGTTGTTATCATCTAGTAACAACGGTCAGAGCATGGTTATATATCCCCAAGGTATGAGCCATGCTCCGTCAGTTGTTATCGTCTAGTGACAACGGTCAGAGCATGGAAATCTATACCTAAGGTATGAACCATGCTCCGTCAGTTGTCATCATCTAGTGACAATGGTAAGAGCCTGGTAATATATACCTAAGGTATGAACCATGCTCCGTCAGTTGTTATCATCTAGTGTCAGCGGTCAGAGAATGATTATATATCCCTAAGGTATGAACCATGCTCCGTCAGTTGTTATCATCTAGTGACAACGGTCAGAGCATGGTTATATATCCCTAAGGTATGAACCATGCTCCGTCAGTTGTTATCGTCTAGTGACAACGGTCAGAGCATGGTAATATATCCCTTAGGTATGAACCATGCTCCGTCAGTTGTTATCGTCTAGTGACAACGGTCAGAGCATGGTAATATATCCCTAAGGTATGAACCATGCTCCGTCACTTTTTATCGACTAGTGACAACGGTCAGAGCATGGTAATATATCCCTAAGGTATGAACCATGCTCCATCAGTTGTTATCGTCTAGTGACAACGGTCAGAGCATGGTAATATATCCCTAAGGTATGAACCATGCTCCGTCACTTTTTATCGTCTAGTGACAACGGTCAGAGCATGGTTATATATCCCTAAGGTATGAACCATGCTCCGTCAGTTGTATTCGTCTCGTGACAACGGTCAGAGCATGGTAATCTATACCTAAGGTATGATCCATACTCCGTTAGTTGTTATCGTCTAGTGACAACGGTCAGAGCATGGTTATATATCCTATGGTATGAACCATGCTCCGTCAGTTGTTATCGTCTCATGAGAACGGTCAGAGCATGGTAATATATCCCTAAGGTATGAACCATGCTCCGTCAGATGTTATCGTTTAGTGACAATGGTCAGAGCATGGTAATATATCCCTAAGGTATGAACCATGCTCCGTCAGTTGTAATCGTCTCATGACAACGTCCAGAGCATGGTAATATATCCCTAAGGTATGAACCATGCTACGTCAGTTGTTATTATCTTGTGACAACGGTCAGAGCATGGTAAAGTATCCCTGAGGTATTATCCATGCTCCGTCAGTTGTTATCGTCTAGTGACAACGGTCAGAGCATGGTAATATATCCCTTAGATATGAACCGTGCTCCGTCAGTTGTTATCGTTTAGTGACAACGGACAGAGCATGGTAATATATCCCTAAGGTATGAACCATGCTCCGTCAGTTGTTATCGTCTGGTGACAACGGTCAGAGCATAGTAATATATCCCTAAGCTATGAACCATGCTCCGTCAGTTGTTATCATCTCATGACAGCGGCCAGAGCATGCTAATATATCCCTAAGATATGAACCATGCTCCGTCAGTTGTTATTGTCTAGTGACTATGGTCAGAGCATGGTAATATATCCCTAAGGTATGAACCATGCTCCGTCAGTTGTTATCGTCTCATGACAACGGTCAGAGCATGGTATTATATCCCTTAGGCATGAAACATGCTCCGTCAGTTGTTATCGCCTCATGACAACGGTCAGAGCATGGTTATTCATGTCTAAGGTATGAAACATGCTCCGTCAGTTGTCATTGTCTCATGACAACGGTCAGAGCATGGTTATTCATCCCTAAGGTATGAAACATGCTCCGTCAGTTGTCATTGTCTCATGACAACGGTCAGAGCATGGTTATTCATCCCTAAGGTATGAAACATGCTCCGACAGTTGTCATCGTCTCATGACAATGGTCAGCGCATGGTTATTCATCCCGAAGATATGAAACATGCTCTGTCAGTTGTCATTGTCTCATGACAACGGTCAGCGCATGGTTATTCATCCCTAAGGTATGAAACATGTTCCGTTAGTTGTCATTGTCTCATGACAACGGTCAGCGCATGGTTATTCATCCCTAAGGTATGAAACATGCTCCGTCAGTTGTCATTGTCTCATGACAACGGTCAGAGCATGGTTATTCATCCCTAAGGTATGAACCATGCTCCGTCAGTTGTCATTGTCTCATGACAACGGTCAGCGCATGGTTATTCATCCCTAAGGTATGAAACATGCTCCGTCAGTTGTCATTGTCTCATGACAACGGTCAGAGCATGGTTATTCATCCCTAAGGTATGAAACATGCTCCGACAGTTGTCATCGTCTCATGACAACGGTCAGAGCATGGTTATTCATCTCTAAGGTATGAAACATGCTCTGTTAGTTGTCATTGTCTCATGACAACGGTCAGAGCATGGTTATTCATCTCTAAGGTATGAAACATGTTCCGTTAGTTGTCATTGTCTCATGACAACGGTCAGAGCATGGTTATTCATCTCTAAGGTATGAAACATGTTCCATTAGTTGTCATTGTCTCGTGACAACGGTCAGAGCATTGTTATTCATCCCTAAGGTATGAAACATGCTCCGTTAGTTGTCGTCGTGACATGACAACGGTCAGAGCATGGTTATATATCATTTATGTATGAAACTTGCTCCGACAGTTGTCATCGTTTCATGACAATGGACAGAGCAGGTAAGAAACATGCACCGTCAGTTGTGATCTTTTCGTGACGACGGTCAGAGCATGGTTATGCCTCATTCAGGTAAGAAACATGCTCCGTCTATTTTGATCATCTCATGACCATGTTCGGAGCATGGTTATACCCCTAAGGAACATGGTCGTCTCATAACATCGGTAAGATAATGTTTATACATCTACCTGATGAGGAGCATGATCAGCCAGCTGTGATCGTAGTTAGAATATGGTAATACCAATATCTGATTTAGAAATACGCTCATCCAGTTCTGACCGTCTCCTCACAACGACTTCAGAACATAGTTGTACGTTTATTAAAAGAGAAACATGCCCATCCATTTGCCTTCATTCTATTACAGGAATTAGGATATGTTTCCATGCTAGCCTTATATGATATATGTGCAGGCGATAGCCATCGTCTGATCATAGTTAAAGAAATTAGCGCTTGTGAATGTCATCTTCATAAAGGAAATAGCAAATATGCTGATACGTTTACAACTGCACATACGCACAGGCTGATCTGAGTCTAAATGGAGGATTGAGGTCGGGGGCACATTGTAGGAAACATGTGCGGATCCAGAGGGGGGGGGGGGGGACAGGGGGTCCAGACCCCCCCTGAAAAATCACAAAAATATAGGGTTTCTGTACTATACTGGTCCGGATCCCCTGTAAAATCACACAGCTACCAAGCAAACTTTCAATGTTGGGTCACCAACGGCCCACCAGCGAAACGCCATTTAAATGGCGTTCCGCTGCTGGGCCGATGATGGCCCGCTTATATTGGTATTTGGATCATCTCTCCCATCATCAACAAAAGAAATACGTAGTCAAAGTTGGACCCCCTCTGAAAAAACTTTCTAGATCCGCGCATGGGAAATGATGTGCGATTATTTACATTAAGCCTCCATAGAGGCATCCATCCTCATTTCAGGCATCTTTAAATATGACCTCTACATAAAGTATTATCTTTTTTAAAAGCTGCATCTTGTTAAGCGCTATTAATAGACATTGGGTGTTTTTGGCTGTCTATTTTAAAAACAAATGACGCATGCGCATAAACGCACCATGCGGGGACCGTTGTCATTATCCCCTTCCCATGTCTTACAGACACATTCTACTTTTTTACTGGCTTTCTCACAGATTTTAAGGAAATATTGCAATTTTCACGGAAGGCTAAAATATAAAGCGTCTGAATAATTAAAGCTTTAAAATGCGCATTTGATAATCTACTTGCCTAGGTGTATCGGGTCTCAGGACGTTTTAGCTGTTGTTGTTTTTTTCTTTCCAGAAAAAAATGAATGTATATTCTTTAAGTTCTTCATGAAAAAAAATGTTTTGAGACTGATATTGCAGGCCCCTAACATGAACATGGCTGTATGGACGTACTGACAATACCACAGAAAGATTTGTCAAACTTTCGATTAACTGAATTTAATAAAATAAGTTTTTTTTTTCAGATTGACGATATAAGTATATTAGGCAGTGATACTAGTCTTCAAATATTATTTGGGCCAGTGTATGAGATTTCCAACAATTTGGTATGTGCGACCAGCAAAGCCTCAGATCAGCCTGCGCATACGCGCAGTCTGATCAGAGCCTTTGCTAGTCGCTTGAGTATTCTATGATTGTTAAGCTACTGACTGAACATCATTTGGCGTTTCTAAGCTTAAAAGGAGGTTGCACAGGCTCATCTGAGTCTACACTTGTCAAAATGTCAAATTGTTGGAAATCTCGTGCCGGGGCTCAATTATTATTATTTTAAAAGCAAAAAAAAATTTAAACAAGGCAACAATGATGGACAAGGAGGCATCTTAATTCGACAGATGTGGAGTGTTTATTCTCTTTTGCCTGACCAAGCCCTCCTATGGTCTGACCAATCATCAACTGCCCTAATAGCTATGCCCCATGAGTCTTCGGTCCTTAGAGTTGACTTGTCCCAACAGCATATGTCAAGATAAACACTTTTAGCGTTAAATCGTCATATTTTATTACTCTTAAGCAGAAAAATGCAAAGTCGTTATAAGAATTACCAACAAATTTATACTGATGGGTCAAAGGAAGACTCAAAGGTTGGTTGTGCTGTTATATCAGACAACCATAGTAATATGCAACGTATACCTGACGATTCATCAATTTTCACTGCTGAAGCCAAAGCAATTGATCTAGCTTTAGATTTTATTAGCACTTGTGATGCTAACAATAAATTTATTATATTTTCTGACTCGCTTTCTGTATTGAAAGCAATGAACAATACCAGTTCAAAGAATCCACAGATTCAGAAACTTTTAGAAAAATGTCATGAGCTTTTAGTTTATAGAGAAATTGCTCTCTGTTGGATTCCTAGTCATATAGGTATCCAAGGGAATGAGATGGTAGATAAGCAAGCAAAAACATCGCTTTCATTAGAACCAACTTCTTTTAAAATTCCATTTTCCAATTTTAAGCCATCTATCAATAAATATATCTTGGAAGAATGGCAAACTTCATGGAATAACAGCATTGGTAATAAGCTTCTAGACATCAAACCAACTATTGGTGAATATCAATCAGTTGTTCGAAATATTAGAAGAGAAGAAGTAGTTTTAGCTCGACTCCGCTTAGGTCATACAAGAGTCACTCATTCATACTTACTACAAGGTGAAGAGCATCCACAATGTGTTGGTTGCGACGCACCATTCACTGTACGTCACTTCCTTTTGGAATGTGGCGATTATGCACAAGTAAGAAATAATTGCTTCCATGTTGATAACATGAAAGAATTATTTCAAGATATACATATTGATAGTATAAAGACATTTTTAAGACAAATAAATCTTTTTAACAAAATCTAATTGCTATTTTTAAAATCAAGTTTTGTTTTACATTTGTATCAGACCATAATACAGATTTTTTAATGTTGTATTTTGTTCAGTTAAAGAACATGTACAGTTATCTGAATAGCTCTTTGAAACTGTCAGATATTGTACGTGGTTTCTCCTGTCAACAATCGTATTTCAACTAATTATCATTATACAATCTCATCAACATCATTCCTTTTATTTTATCTTATAAATTTTTACTTTTTCCATCTTCATCATGTTTAGTTTAATACCGTCTGACGCTAATGACCCACAAGGGTTGATGCGTCGTAAAGAACCAAACAAACAAACAAACAAACTTAAAACACACGTTTTTGGGGTGTTCAAAAGAACCGTCTCATTGATTTTATTCATCCTGGAATAAAGAGCTACGTGCATTAAGAGGCTATTTGCCCCGCCCCCCCCCCCCCCCCCCCCTCTTATGAGGCCAAAAAATAAAATTCGCTATTTCACCAAATTCTGCTTATTAGTTTATTAGAACAATGGCCCAAGTGTATAAGCCTGGGATTAGTTTGACTTTTACTGTTGCTATGGTAAAAGAATGGCCGCCAAAATAGGCTGAAAATAGGAATTGGCCGTTTTGGAGCAAATTTAAGATGTTTGACAGTGCAATTAACATAGAGCACGTGCAAATATCAAAAATATATTAACAGACGATGAGAATTATCATTGCACACAGCATATTAAAAGGATTTTTGGTAACTAGCTGGGCTGATATCTAATTCTTAAAAATTCTGTCTCTAAAAGCCTTAAAGTTGGTCCAAAATGACAATTTCTCTACTTTATGCCTATTTTTGTCGGTCATTTTTGTAACCATAGCAAGGGTAATATTTAAATAAATGCAAAAAATTTACACTTCAGTCATTTTTCTAATAAACCAATCAAAAGAAATTTGTAAAAAGCAATTTTAAGTTTTTGGATCCAAAGGGGGGGGGGCCAAAATTATCCCCTTAATGCACGTACCCCTTTTATATCATAATTTATCAAATTGAGATACATTTAATTTCACATGCCCTCTGTCTCGCTGGCAACATCAGTATCAGAGCTGCAGTCGGAATCCGACGCAATATCAATCACCACTGGCTCATGCTCCTCCTCTACCGCGATCTCCTTTAACCAGCTTGCACGCTCTACTGACAAAAAACATGCTCGACGCACTTCAAAGTCGCCCAGTTGGACCCTCTTTGTTCTATGCTGTTCAGGTTTCTCCCCTTTTATATTGTCTCACTTCATCAACCGTTCTTGCTGACCCCGGTCATCGTTGAAGTCGTTTCCTTTGCCTGGTTCAGTGATATTTTCATTTATTTATTTATTTATTTATACATTATTTTAAGAGGAATTCACATTTAGCTAGATTAGCTAGTCTACCATGTGGTCCTCTAGACATATTTACATATATACAAATACATACAATATAAAACAATAAAAAGGACATAAAACACATGCACTACTTAAAATACAAATGTTAAAAAATACATTGAGAACGGGAGCATAAAACAAGATTGTGGTATAAAAGCACAATTTTGCTTGTACATTATTTCAAAATATAAAATATTTATCTGATAAGTTGCATGTATGGGACAATACCTTTAAACCTTTATTTCAAATATGTTCTTTTACACACCGTTTAAAATCTTGAAGAGAGGCTGATTTCTTAACAGATTCTGGCAAAGTATTCCATAGCAGCGGTGCAGAGGAGGAAAATGAGCCGTCGTACACTGCCTTCTTTGACCTGGGCACTGCTAGAGAGCCGTTTGTCGTAGATCTAAGTGTGCGACTATGAGATTGTGATATAGGAGTTAGGAGTTCTGATATATACTCCTCAAAATAATTGAAGGACCAATGCTTTCAATTATAACATTGATGCATTTTGTGTAGAACGTATTTTGGAAACCAATTTTACGATCTAGCCTAAATTTTTCGGACATCTTTGGCGCCCAATTTCCAAGTGAAACAGCAAAAAGAAAATCGTAGAAAATGTTACTAACAAGGATTTTTTTTATCATTTTGAAACTTGACCTAAATGCATTGGAATGTCATTTTTGTGTGCGATCCATGGACCACAAAACTGCATGAAATGAACGAAAAATGCTTTTAGATGCTGAAATCTCTGTTTTCACATGGTTGTATGGTGTTTTAATCCCGTCGATACCATCCACCTCTTCCTGTGAGAGAAAATTTCCCCTTTGGGCTGTGGCGTAAAGACCAGTCTATGAGTTAAGACAACTGGTTTTGGCGTTTGTCTGTGACAATCTTTAAACAATTCGACGGGACATCTTTCTAACACTCAAAGGCAAAGAATGACGATTGAATATCTGATTCTTAATGGCCAAGTACACACATTGTTTTCAGAAAACAAAACAAAGTCAAAACTCCATTGTCAGAGATGAAAATGCTTGCTTCCCAGTATATTGAAACTGTTTGAAGAATTTTTTGCATGTAAGCTGAACTGTTTAAAACAAAGTTTAATTTAATGTCACTTTCATTATACTCGATTGACTGCATAAGAATTTCGTTACCCCACCCACTGCCTTTTGAAAGTGTGTTTTTGAGGGTATGTTCATTTGAGACAGAGTTATAGCAGAATTAGGCATGGAAATCAGTAATAATGATTCTTAACTTATGAGTATAAAAATAGAAAGCTTTGAGCCAAGTTTTACAGAATCTAAATGTTTGAGCTTATTATACTCGCATTTTAAAATCTTGGTCCTTTAATTTTTTTTGAGGAGTATATATGCTGGAGTAAGGTTATTTAGCGCTTTATAGACGAGAACTGATTTGTTATAATTGTGACGTTTAGTTACAGTTTGCCAACATAGTGTATTGAACATTTCAGAAGAAGCGGTATCATAGTCTGCATTAAGAATAATTCGTGCCGCTCTTTTCTGTAGTTTTGAAATTCTTTCTATGTTTGCTTTAGAAGTCGTGCCCCAAGTGCAGGACCCGTAGTCAATGAGGGGAAGGATGTAACCTTGGTAATAAAGCTTTTGTGCCTCGACTGGAATATAGAAAGACAATTGTTTGAGAAGAGAGATTTTTGATGAGATTGTTGAGCAAAGATAGTCGATATGATCAGACCATTTTAAATTTTCGTCAATGTATATGCCTAATAGTTACTGTTTAGTTACGTTTTTAATCTTATTACCATCAATATAAATGTCCAATTCTTGAGAATTCTGAGTGCTGTGTCTCGTTCCTATTAACATACAGGATGTTTTTCCATAGTGCATGTTCATTTTGTTTTGTTTGCCCCATTGTTTTGTTTTATTTCCGTCATGTTGTAATTTAGCCTCAATGTCATATTTAGTTTTACCGCTTGTGTGAACCGTTGCATCATCTGCATAATAATCTGAGTCACATTGCTCAAGATACAAATGCAAGTCATTAATAAACAGCAAAAATAATATAGGGCCCAAGATGGAGCCCTGGGGCTCTCCTGATTTAATGTTGGCTGGTTTTGTCAAACCATTTCCGCTATCCATGACTTGCATGCGGTTTTGAATGTATGAGGCAAATATATTAAGAGTAGAGTGTTTGAATTTATAATAAGAAAGTTTTTTTTAATAAAATGGAATGATCAACGAGGTCAAATGCTTTACGAAAATCTACGAATAATGTTCCCACAATGTCTCTTTTATCTATGCAGATCATCCATTGATCTACTAATCTAATTAATGCAGTCTGACAACTATGTTTTGGTCTGAAACCAGACTGGTTCTCATGAATTAAATGATATTTATTTAAAAAACCCATGAGATGTTTATTAATATGTCTTTCAAAAAGTTTAGAGATTGTGGGAAGGATTGAGATGGGTCTATAATTGGAGGGATCAGATTTTGGACCACTTTTATGTACCGGGAATATTTTTGCTATCTTTAGTTGTGATGGGAAACATGACGAATCAATGCTTTTGTTAATGAGAGATGTTATGGATGGTGCCAGTACTCCAGCAGCCATTTGTAGTATCCTAGGGCCAAGACCATCTATGCCTGTGGCTTTCGTGGGATTAAGTCCGCGTATGAATTCAATCACTTGTTGAGCTGTTATATATGGGACAGAAAAGTAGACATGTGATGGAACTTTGCTATTTATATATTCATTTAGTATATTCATATTCGGTGCATCAACGGGATCATTATGTGAACTGAAATGGTCACAGACAGAAGCAAAATATTCGTTCAGTTTACATGCAATATTTTGAGAATCAGAGTATGTTACGTCGTTCATCTTAAGCTCATCAGGTAAAGTGTTAAGCGGCGAATTGGTTTTCTTGGTGTAAGATCGAAAGTGTTTCCAAATAGTTCTTGTATCTTTTTGAGAAGAAATTGATTCTGAAAAATGATTCTTTTTTGCTTTGCGTATAAGATATTGTGTTATATTTCGAAATATTTTATATTGTGACCTGTTTAAAGCTTTTTTAAAACTGTCCCCCATTCGTCGTGCTGTGACTATTTCAGGCGTACACCATTCTGGTAAACGTTGTGTTTTAACCCTCCTAGTTTTTATAGGCGCATGTTTATCTAATTGCTTTTGAATTATTGAAAACCAATCAGTAAAGTAATCATCGACATAAGAGTTAGATAGAGAATACAACTCTAAATCAGAACCCAGATCGTACAGAAATGATGATTCGTTGAAATGTTTAAAACATCTATAGGATGTGGACATATGCTATGTTTTAGCATGTTTATGGTTAATCTTTCTCGTTATGCAAACCGGAAAGTGGTCACTTATTGCATATGATGGGACAAAGCATTCAACAATATTCTCAGGGTTGGAAGAATATATATGATCGATGATAGTGGCGGTTGATGAAGTTATTCTTGTAAAGTCAGTAACCAACTGAGTAAGGTCGAAAAGCTGGATGAGGTGAAGCCACTTATTATTTGAACAAAAATAAGGTCAATGTTTATGTCACCCATTAATATTATTTCCAAGCCTGTGGTTTGCGCTGATGACAGCTCCTCTTCCAGAAGATCGATCCAACTTGATGTTGCATTAGGAGGGCGATATGCCATACATATAAGAAAAGGTTTGGAGTTTGACAAAGTAATCTCTGGCCAAATGGTTTCAAGTTTTGATAATTCGAATTCTGGACGATGTTTACAGTTTAGGTTATTTCGAAAATACAAAATCACACCACCTCCAGATTTTTCTTGTGTAACAGACCGATCCTTTCTAATGTGGTCAAAGCCATTAACAGTTTTAAAACTGGTTACTTGAAATATTATTGTTTAAGAAGGTCTCACAAATTCCAAGTACATCAGGTCTATTTTCACAGGCCGTTGATATGCGCAATTCATCAAGTTTTGGCAACAAATGATGTATGTTTAAATTAGCCATATGCAGACCCTTTGATCTAAAGACAAAGTCTGTACTGTGAATTGTTTTGGTTCCACTTGGGAGATTTGGTATAGACGGGACACTTGAGGAAACTGGACTGCCAGCATCACAAATAACAGTTGTATCCTCTACATTTTCAATGGATAGAGCAATGGATTGATCGGCATTTGAATTATAACACATATTCTCAGATGTGGCCTTTGATAATACAACAAAAGCATCACATATGGGAACAGCATGGTCAGTAGTCTGTTTCATGCACCCTGTGGGTTCCTATTGATTATTTCGGTTTGACCACCCATTGCTCCTGCCGTTGAACCAGCATTCACGAGTATCGTGGCTGCCCCTTGAACAAATGTGACAAAATTTTGGGACATGCTGCCTTCCTCTGCCAAATTCACGAACTCTATTTGCTCGGCATTCATGAGTTTCATGACCATTTCTTGAGCGAATATTACAAAATATTTGGACAAATTGTTTACCTCTGGCATAACCATGAGCCCCATTTGGTCGGCGAAAACCTGACTCACACCCTATACCCGGGATGCAACATTTTTGTTTACATCGCAGATCAGAAACAACCTAACACGTCGCGTGCGAGAATGGATTAATGTAAGTTGACGTTGTTTTCACTTTTACAGACGTTAAAACGAGGAGTTGCGAGTCAAGATTTTGCAGAGAAACAAAGTGTACCTACCTTTATGTTTCGCAATAAGTAGTAGTTTAAAAAGGACCCCTTTGTAACAGAAATAATATGCTTTTCATGAGAATATTCCACCAAATACACGAAAATCGGTTACACTTGCTAACTGCTCGAGTTCTTTTTGTCCGATTGTCCTGGTTGAAAGTTCAGGGTATACCTGAAACATTCATCAGGACCCAATAGTGAAATCAAGCCAGCTTTTACAAAATATGGTGCTAAACACACACATGGTAGTTCGACTAGGATACTATCACCATCGATGAGTGAATTACCTGGATACAAGCAACATCGGAGAGGTTTTTTTGAAAAATGAAACAACTTCCAGCAAAGAGTATGGCCAAAGAAGATATAGTTTACATCGGAGACTTTAACATATTGAAAAGCGCAAGTTCCACGGACGCCAGGAGTTTCCAGATGTGATTCGAATGATCTCAATTTAAACTTTACATTTTAGAACAGCTTTGCTTATATGAGCAGCGACATGTTGTTTCCAACAATGTGGCATTTTGACAAGTGTAGACTCAGGCGAGCCTGTGCAGCCTCCTTTTAAGTTTAGAAACTCCAAACGCTGTTCGGTCAGTAGCTTAACAGTCATAGAATTTTCAAGCGAGTACATGTAGCAAAGGCTCTGATCAGACTGCGCATATGCGCAGGCTGGTCTGAGCCTTTGTGGGTCGCCATGCGGGGATCCAGAAAGTTTTGTGAAAGGGGGTCCAACTTTGACAACATTTTTTTTAGTTGATAAGGGGAGGGAGGATCCAAGTACCACTTTAAGCGGTCTGAGCCTTTGTGGGTCTACATGCAGGCTTCCAGAAAGTTTTGTCAGAGAGGAAATATGATAAGGGGAGGGAGGGTCCAATACCACTATAAGCGGGCGTTTCGGTGGCGTGCCGATGATGGCCCTATATTGAATGCTGGCTTGGTAGCTTTGCGATTTTTCAGGGGATCGGACCTGTATTGCTAGAAACCCCCATATTTTTGTCATTTTAGGGGGGGGGGGCTCCTGACCCCCCCCCCCCCTCTGGTTCCGCGCATGGGCGGACATACCATATTGTTGGAAATCTAAAGTCGCGGTTATTTTACCAATGGAAAACACGTACAATTATCTGAATTTAAATTAAGATACGAATACCGTTACAGCTAATATATATATATTTTAAATTTGAATCACATGACATCCAACATTAAACATTCATGTTACGCAAATGCGTAAAGTACTAATCTCACATGTGCTGGCCCAGTTTGCCTAAAACGAAAAAATGATGTGTAGCGATTTGCATGCTGGATAATTTCTAACGGACTTTTTAAAAAATCTGGAGAGAATTGAATGGTACATGTATAAACATTATGGTAAAAGTATTTTTTCTGTCTGAGAGGAAACCGAGCTTTTGTTTGATTTTTAGATGTGAAGGAATGCCTATATATTGGTTGGACTAATTCCAGTCTAACCCCTTGATCCAGCAAATTAGCCACTTTAACGTAGATTGGTTTTATTTATTGATTGCAAATTTGACATTGTCCTAAATAATTTCAGTGATACTTCCTGCAGTGTTAGTTTGAAACCATTGGTGAAAAGGAATAATAGCAACTGCTTAAATGACCTATGTTTTAACTTAAAGAAGTTATGCCCCTGATTGCAATCCCCCCCCCCCACACACACACACACACATGAGTGTACTTAATCGCACAAGCACATCAAAATTGCTCACGACAGATCAACTGGCATATCCAGCCTCTGTCCACCCATGCTTACATATCTAGTAAGTAAGAATTAAAGAGCGATTACGTCTCCTTGCATAGTTAGCTCTGCACTTACCATATGCTATGGTACTTTTGGGTAGTGGTGGCATTTGTCCTAAACGCCGACCCAAAAGTAAGTGGGTGTGATCAGATAATACCACAATCATAAACTACAGACCAACCCATGGCACCGTGAGGAAGAGCTACAAGACATTTACAGTAACAAGACACCCAAAATGCAATAAAAGCAAAGGAACCAGCTTTCTCGTCCTCGTAAAGATGATTACAAAACTAGAAAAGTCAAAGTAATGCATACCAAAACAAAGACCAACACAGAACCCCCAGAAACAATGGGGGAGCATAAAACAATAAATACACAACAATAGAGCCACAACAGCAGCCTAAGCCACCGGGGGGGGGGGGGGGTTAATGCATTTTGTTATATACCTTATACGTTCGTCGATAGTATTAACGTGTTCGATTGCCACTTATTTGATGTGTTTATTGAATATACTGAAATCGTAGCCAAAACAATCCGAATCTAGGGCTACTAGGAATAGTTTACAGTTGAAAAAATAGTTTTGTTTCCACACCGGATAGACGGCAATCGAAAACGCTATTCATCGACGAACGCGGATCAGAAATAGCTACAACGAGTGTTTTCGATTGCCATTTTTCGCCAGTCGGGTGACTAATGGCAATCAAAAACTATGTGTCTTACTATTTTTGGTCTACGTTCGTCGATAGTATGACGTTTTCGATTGCTGCCAATCCAGTGTGGTTTCGTTGTACGCTTCATGAGTTCTGCATACAATTGAATCAAATCATTTGGAACTGCTTGTGCTTGTAAAGGGGTGTTTAGACGGCATGATTTAGTTGTCCTGACTTAGTCGTACATTACAAATCAGCTCGTGTAAACACTGCTATTACAGAGTCATATATGATTTTAGAGTCAGGGGGATAGAACTGGTTCTATTTGCCATTACAAAATCATGGCGAATTAGCCAATCAGCTTTGAGGTCACTGGGGTTAATTGCTTTCGGAGCAAGATAAAAGAGATAACCCTAAACATGTCAGTATTTTGTCCTGAAAATGGTGTCTGCTGCAGATATTCAAGTGCACTTCAGAGGAGATCTTATCATGGAAGTAAACACTATAAACCCTGACCAGACTGCTTCCAGGGAACAGTCTGATCTGGGTCGATATTGTTCGCCATAAAGACTACCTAAGAACATAAGCAGATGAAATAGCAGATGACAAAAGTCGTGACTTGCGGGAATGAGTTTTAACACATGTTCTTAGCTATAGCATTGCAAAAATGTAGAGCATGATGAGATGGCTCAAGGTGCCCAGCCAGTTTCTCCACTGTTGAAAGAAATCACACATGACATTGTAATGCCGTCTAAACAGAGAAATCATACATGACAAAATTTGACAAAATCATGCCATCTAAACAGGCCTTAAGAAAGATATATAACAATGACGATATAACATTCTTTTCAGTATATTTACGGTTGAAAAGCACCCGTGTGTGCTTGTATAAATGAAGCCAAAACTTCGTCAAAGTTGCCTTTGTTGCCCGACTCCTGCATGAGCTTATAGTATTTTCACGACTGTAACGTCCCAGCATACAAATGGCTTGCATTTACACGAGAATTAATTAATTTACTATTTGCCTGCTAGTGTTGCCTGCTGATAGCCTTTCTAAACAGTTTGGACCGAGAACAGACCCGACATGCGCGAATCCAGGAATTCTCATCAGGAAGGGGGCTTGTTTGGCCTCGGTCCAACTGATAGAAAAAAGTTCTGACAAGCTTTACTTCATGGATTGAATAGCGCATCGTGAATTCATAATATGTACCCAAGCGAATCGTCAGATAAGTGTACGTGTTTCTCATTGGTTAAATAAATAATTGAGCCGTGACTTTAGTTTTCCAACAATGTGGTATGTGCGACCCACAAAGGCTCAGACCAGCCTGCGCATACGCGCAGTCTGACCAGAGCCTTTGCTACTCGCTTGAATATTCTATGACTGTTAAGCTACTGACCGAACAGCGTTTGGAGTTTCTAAGCTTAAAGGGGGCTGCACAGGCTTGCTTGTCAAAATGCCACATGGTTGGAAACCACATGTCACGGCTCATATTGGCAAAGCTGTTCTAAAAGGGAAGGGGATAATGACAACTGTCCCCGCATGGTGCGTTTCTGCGCATGCGTCATTTGTTTTTAAAATAGACAGCCAAAAAACCCAATGTCTATTAATAGCGCTTATCAAGATGCAGCTTTTAAAAAAGATAATACTTTATGTAGAGGTCATATTTTAAGATGCCTGAAATGAGGATGGATGCCTCTATGGAGGCTTAATGTAAATAATCGCACATCATTTCCCATGCGCGGATCCAGAAAGTTTTTTCAGAGGGGGTCCAACTTTGACTACGTATTTCTTTTGTTGATGATGGGAGAGATGATCCAAATACCAATATAAGTGGGCCATCATCGGCCCAGCAGCGGAACGCCATTTAAATGGCGTTTTGCTGGCGGGCCGTTGGTGGCCCAACATTGAAATTTGCTTGGTAGCTGTGTGATTTTACAGGGGATCCGGACCAGTATAGTACAGAAACCCTATATTTTTGTGATTTTTCAGGGGGGGTCCGGACCCCCTGTCCCCCCTCTGGATCCGCACATGTTTCCTACAATGTGCCCCCGACCTCAATCCTCCATTTAGACTCAAATCAGCCTGTGCGTATGTGCAGTTGTAAACGTATCAGCATATTTGCTATTTTCTTTATGAAGATGACATTCACAAGCGCTAATTTCTTTAACTGTGATCAGACGATGGCTATCGCATGCACATATATCATATAAGGCTAGCATGGAAACATGTCCTAATTCCTGTAATAGAATGAAGGCAAATGGATGGGCATGTTTCTCCTTTAATAAACGTACAACTATGTTCTGAAGTCGTTGTGAGGAGACGGTCAGAACTGGATGAGCGTATTTCTAAATCAGATATTGGTATTACCATATTCTAACTACGATCACAGCTGGCTGATCATGCTCCTCATCAGGTAGATGTATAAACATTATCTTACCGATGTAATGAGACGACCATGTTCCTTATGAAATAGGGGTATAACCATGCTCCAATCATGGTCATGAGATGATCATAATGGACGGAGCATGTTTCTTACCTGAATGAGGTATAACCATGCTCTGACCGTCGTCACGAAAAGATCACAACTGACGGTGCATGTTTCTTACCTGCTCTGTCCATTGTAATGAGACAATGACAACTGTCGGAGCAAGTTTCATACATAAATGATATATAACCATGCTCTGACCGTTGTCATGTCACGATGACAACTAACGGAGCATGTTTCATACCTTAGGGATGAATAACCATGCTCTGACCGTTGTCATGAGACGATGACAGCTGACGGAGCATGTTTCATACTTTAGAGATGAATAACCATGCTCTGACCGTTGTCATGAGGCGATAACAACTGACGGAGCATGTTTCATACCTAAAAGATGAATAACCATGCTCTGACCGTTGTCATGAGGCGATGACAACTGACCGAGCATGTTTCATACCTTAGGGATGAATAACCATGATCTGACCGTTGTCATGAGACGATGACAACTGACGAGGCATGTTTCATAGCTTAGAGATGAATAACCATGCTCTGACAGTTCTCATGTCACGATGACAACTGTCGGAGCATGTTTCATACCTAAGAGATGAATAACCATGCTCTGACCGTTGTCATGAGACGATGACAACTGTCGGAGCATGTTTCATACCTTAGAAATGAATAACCATGCTCTGACCGTTGTCATGTCACGATGACAACTGTCGGAGCATGTTTCATACCTTAGGGGTAAACAACCATGCTCTGACCGTTGTCATGTCACGATGACAACTAACGGAGCAGGTTTCATATCTTAGAGATGAATTAATATGCTCTGACCGCTGTCATGTCAAGATGACAACTGTCGGAGCATGTTTCATACCTTAGGGATAAATAACCATGCTCTGACCGTTGTCATGTCACGATGACAACTGTCTGAGCATGTTTCATACCTTAGAGATGAATAACCATGCTCTGCCCGTTGTCATGAGGCGATGACAACTGACGGAGCATGTTTCATACTTTAGAGATGAATAACCATGCTCTGACCGTTGTCACTAGACGATAACAACTGACGGAGCATGGTTCATAACTTAGGGATATATTACCATGCTCTGACCGTTGTCACTAGACGATAACAACTGATGGAGCATGGATTATACCTCAGGGATATATTACCATGCTCTGACCGTTGTCACAAGATGATTACAACTGACGGAGCATGGTTCATACCTTAGGGATACATTACCATGCTCTGACCGTTGTCATGAGACGATAACAACTGACGGAGTATGGTTCATACCTTAGGGATATATTACAATGCTCTGACCGTTGTCATGAGACAATAACAACTGACGGACCATGGTTCATACCTAAGGGATATATTACCATGCTCTGACCGTTGTAACTAGATGATAACAACTGACGGAGCATGGTTCATACCTTAGGGATATATAATCTTGCTCTGACCGTTGTCACTAGATGATGACAACAGACGGAGCATGGTTCATACCTTAGGGATATATTACCATGCTCTGACCGTTGTCACTAGACGATAACAACTGACGGAGCATGGTTAATATCGTAGGGATATATTACCATGCTCTGACAGTTGTCATGAGACGATAACAACTGACGGAGCATGGTTCATACCTTAGGGATATATTACCATGCTCTGACCGTTGTCATGAGACGATAACTAGTGACGGAGCATGGTGCATTCCTTAGGGATATATTACCATGATATGACCGTTGTTATGAGACGATAACAACTGACGGAGCATGGTTTCATACCTTAGGGATATATTACCATGCTCTGACCGTTGTTTTGAGACGATAACAATTGACGGCGCATGGTTCATATCTAACGGATATATTACCATGCTCTGACCGTTGTCATGAGACGATGACAACTGACGGAGCATGTTTCATACCTTAGAGATGAATAACCATGCTCTGACCGTTGTCACGTCACGATGACAACTGTCGGAGCTTGTTTCATACCTTAGAGATGAATAACCATGCTCTTACCGTTGTCATAAGGCGATGACACCTAACGGAGCATGTTTCATACCTAAGGGATGAATAACCATGCCCTGACCGTTGTCATGTCACGATGACAACTGTCGGAGCATGTTTCATACCTGTCATAGGTTGGATTTGGATTGCAAAAGGTCAAAGAAAGGAATGCTATTATTTCACTATGTGATCTACTCACCTTTGTCCTTATGGTTCCCATTTCCATTCATTTTCCTTATACCCCCCTACTATTACACTAATACTAACTGCATGTACCGTTTCATCTATGTCACGTCACCTATATGCATGAGCACTAGCATGCCTCAGTGCACTTGCCATATAGCCGTTCAACAGCGAAGTTCCAGACTTCGCTGTACTGCTTTGACGTTATAGATCTATTGTTTAATATATTATATATATATTATTTCAGGTACGTAGTTTTAAGTATTTTGGAATTTATAAATGAAATTTAGGATAAGCTAGTGTTTTGACGTTTTGATATTTAGATAGTTTGATATTTTGTAATGGAATTGCAAGAGGTGTTCATTTGGCTTTTTATCACAAATCCGTACTCATATCCCTCATATTGTACTCTATGTCATTTTCTATGCTTTTCAAGTCATACAGTGAGCATATATACAGGCAATATGAGCATGTTGGCTGTATATATATTCATTGTAGGCACTTGCCATATAGCCGTTCAACAGCGAAGTTCCAGACTTCGCTGTACTGCTTTGACGTTATAGATCTATTGTTTAATATATTATATATATATTATTTCAGAATAACCATGTAGATAATCGGAATATACCATCATCGTTTATATCATCTTGAGTTGTCCATATTTGAACCACCCGACCGGTGACAATGGCGCCCAACGTGAATGGACAATGAACCAATCTTGAGTGATGTTCAAACAGGATCTATAAATACAGACCGGTTATTCCTGCTATAAATAGTTTGGACGGATTTACGTGGTAGTTTGTGACGTCACAGGCAGGAATCTCATCTATAAATAGACTGAGGAACGGTTTTCCCAGCTGGGTTTATGTGTTGCTGTAACTTGTGAAAAGGGCCCTTAATTCTGTCATGGATTATCGTGTCGCGACTTCGCGTATATAGTGGATACGAACAGTCATCGACGACGTGTACAGATGTCACAGTTCTACACCATAAACTCTATGTGATCATTTCCGTGATCACAGTGTCAGCTTTATAGTTGACTGACATTCGTGTGAAGTTTGTGTTTTTTCACGTGCTTATCTTGTGATTAGGATAGGATGGGGAACTTGTGAGTACGGTAAGAATTATATATATTTAACCCTCTTGCAGTTCCATCATTGTTTCGTTGCATTTTCGGTAATTATTGTCCTTTTTTTATGGCAATTCGTCAGCTACAAGCACATTCCGTTTGAGATGACTGCCATTGACATTGTTGTTGTTGTTGTTGCCACGTGCAATGCACATGAGTAATACATAAACATGAGCGAATAAATAGGCTATCCCATACATAGTACCGTACACAATTGAACATATCATGCAAATACCTGTGTAATGATGCAGCGTGTTTTTTGGTGCACAACAGTGTTGACAGGCTGTTTAGTTCAGTGGGTAACTTGTTGACAGTCGTGGGTTGGTTTTCTTCTTCCTGTCAGCTACGTTGTGCAAAAGAAAATGCGCAGTGCAAATTCTGAGTACAAAATATGAGTGTAAAGTAATGGCTTACTATTAGGACAGATTTAGCACAGCACTAGGGTTGCATGCTAGGATCACTGCACATTAACAACCAGCACTGTCCCACCCTTATCTTTGCTGAATTACCCAGATAAAACCCAAACCCTAGACTTACTGAAAAAAATAAGTAGCCACTTTCTTTTGGTCCGCTATAAACTGGGAACCAGAACCTTGACAGGTAAACTCAGGTATTACCTATGTATAGCATTGTGTCGCAGTTTAGGTATCAAATAGCCAGGTGGTGTAGTGGATAGAGTGTTTGACTGTCGAGACGATATTCGTGAGATCGATTCCAGCTGGGGACGATATTTTTCTTGTATATTTTCTTTTACAGTTTTTTACTTTTCGTAAAGACGAGATTATACTAAAATAATATTCAGTATATACAGTGTCCATCTTGATGGGAAGGCTTACACTGCACATACCGTAATTAAGCTGTACAATAACGTTGCTAGGCAGTAGTGTCAATCCAAATAAACTGAATCGAACTGCCACCGGAATTTTTTTGCCAAACCAGTTTTTGGCAAAATGACCTAGTACTTTTAGTTGACATAGAAAGCTAAAGTGACTTAATTCCAGTAGAATAGACCCTACTGAGGAAATTCTATAGGTTTTTGGCTTAAAATCTGTAATGACCTAGAAAATATCCCACGACAAAGGTCAAAATCCCCGCGGGGATTTGCAAATCCCCGCGGGGAATATATTTCCCCGCGGGGATTTTTCACCATCCCCGCGGGGATTTTTTCCCTGTGCGAAAAATTTCCCCGCGGGGATTTTCGAAAATTCTAAAACTCAGTTTTTTATTCAAATATGACAAGATCTCATGTTAATGGTGTGTAAAAATGAATTTCCACCAGTAATAACAATTTTTCATTTTTCCCCGCGGGGATTTTTCCCCGCAGGGATTTTTGGAGAAAAAATCCCCGCGGGGATTTTTTAAAACATGTTTAAGGGTCTAAAATCAAGCTTAGGTTCACTCTTGCAATCTGTATGACACATTTGAGTATGTTTCAAGTATATATTAACATTTTGATTTTCCCCATGGGGAAAAATCCCCACAGGGATATTTCCCCGCAGGAATTTTTCCCCGCAGGGATTTTTCCCCATGGGGATTTTTTTCTGCACAGTATTCATCCTTAGAGGATCTTATTCAATGGCAAACTATTTTTTCTGCATTTATTCACATTTATATTGTATATGGTATGGATCCAGCTCAGTTGCTGCATGTTGTGATGAAGCAAGCGGGTAAACTGTATTTTAGATTTACTTGGTCACAAACCCAAAGACAGTTTTTCACATTATGCTGCCCATATACCTGTATTCACAGTAAAGCTGCACCTGTTAGGGCCACCTCCCAGGGGGGGGGGTACTCTGAAATTTTCACACATACGTAGGCTTGGTCCATTTTTTGGGGGGGTTCAAAATTCTGAATTTCCATATTTTTTGGGGTTTTCAGAAAAATGAATATTTTTTTTGGGTATTAAGATTTTGTGGATATTTTTTGGGGGTCATCACAAAATTGGGCTAGTTTGAGGGTCATTTCTATGCAATTTAGGGTCTTTTTTAAGGTCAAGGTACAGAATTGGGATATTTTTTGGGATTGCTATAATTTCAAATATTTTTTTGGGGTGTTTGAAATTCCTGACATTTTTTGGGGGGTGAACAGTAGATGCTGGGTCCGAGCCTACGTATGTGGAAAAAATTAGAGTACCCCCCTGGGGGCCACCTGCTTGTTCCATCTCTTTGTTCACTTTGCAAAGAGTTTAGATCCAGATCAGGCCCTACATTTCAGGTACAGATTACAGGATAAGGATCCAAGTTGTTTGATATTGTGGTGTTTTTTCTGAATTTGCTTGGGCATAGTAATAAAACTAATATTATTAATATCAGCTAACAAAAATAAAACAGTTGTTAATTAGTTGAGAGGTAATATGATTTTAGCATTTGTGTTGTCTGCTGATTCTTCATGATTTAACTTCTTCAAAACAAATTCAGTAATACCAACAGAATGACAAACAGTTGGATTCCGACTTTGTCTTAAGGGATAATTAGTAGATTTGTTTTGACATGCACAGTCAAACAAGCTGTGCCTCCTTTAAGCAATAACTGTTTGAATCCAGATCAGGCCCAACAATGTGTTAGACCTGATCTGGGTCCAAACTGTTTGCTTAATATTTTGTTTATCAGCAGACAACATTAGCGGATAAAAGGTCGGAGAGGTGCTATGCTTATGACTTAATTACTGGCAATAGTACGGTGTACTGGGTCGACTGGATTAGTACTCGGCATATGCCAGAACAACCACCTAACACAAGTAAAATGGACACTTTTGAGTACTCCACAATAAATCAAGTTATACAAATACTTACACCCATTTAGGCAGTGCTCCACCTTCTTGTTTGGAACTAAAAAATCACCACCTTCTACCACCTGACCGGCCCCCACCCCCCTTCTTTTTTCTTTAGACACTTGCTCAATCGATACTGATCATTACGCAAATTTTAGAATTTTGAGAAAAAAGAAAATAGAATCTGTTGGCTGTGCTTTTTACTAATTTAGGAGTGCCCTAAACTCCTCAGTGGTCTGGGAATTGACCAACGAAGAAGAAAAACTATTCCACTGTGGAATAGTCCGCAAAAAAAGTTCTTCAGGGCACCTGTGTTTCGCCATCTCCGGCAGGTCCAACGGGCTGCTGTCCTCTGAACTTTCTCTACCTGATTAATCTGAGGTTTTGAGTAAGGGCTCCAAAAAGGTGCTGCATACTCTAGTTTAGGCCTAACCAAAGTTTTGTATGCAACTTCCTTAGTACTTGTAGTTGCAAAAGCCAAATTCCTGCGAAGGAAACTGAGTGTCTTAGTTGCTTTGGAAGAAATGTCTGAAATGTGTTGACCCCAATCCATATTCTCAGAGATGGTTATACCTAGGTATTTTGCTGACTGAACTTTTCCAAAGTTTTCTTGTGAAGGGATTAAGCAAAGATAATTTGTTTGTAATGCTGATGCCGAGTCACTCTATGACCGAGTCACTCTCATGGAGTGACATTTGGCCACATTGAACTTCATTTGCCAATGATTGGCCACAGATTAAAGACCTTATGTTATCGGGCAGGTCATTTATAAAAGTAAGGAACAGGATCGGTCATACATACCCCCCCCCCTCCACACACACACACACACACACACATACATACTTCCTGACTTAAATTAATTAAACTCTAGATCTTACTGGATCCGGACACTGAACAATTTTATATAATGTTTATTTTCCTCTTACTCACATTCTGTAAAGAGATTTTATTTAAGCCCTCCAATTAAAAAATTTAACTGTCCGTTCTAAGGCGGTGCTTCTTTTTGTGGATCATTTATGTTATTTCTGTCTTGTATTTGTTATGCGTTTGTGCACCTCTGTTTATTGATGCCTTGTGGGACCTCTTGGCTCTCGTTTGTGATGTCTAATTGTGAATTTGTCACTCTCCCATTGGTATCCTGGGTCAGGTGTGGATGCTTGATTGTGTATCGATTCCTGATCTTTCCCCTCTTTGTTACTTTTAGTGAAAATGACTGTAAATATACGCTAGACTTTATATGTGTAAATATAGTGGTTTTAAAAGTGTGGTTATAAACATTGGATCCATTTAGCGGAAGCTGTTGAGCCATCTTTGGCTGGAAACCGAACAACAACAACAACAACAAGAAAGCCGATACTTGGTTAAGCCGGAGACTTAGCAAAATGTGTGTACGAACAAATGTGCCACAGAAAATGTTTTTTTTGTTTTTTTTTTTGTTTAAATAACTAGTCATCTGTATTCAATGGCAGAAAAAGAGAGAAAGAATGTTTTGGAGGTAAGAAATCATACAGATCGCGTTGTTTCATTCCTAATTCGTCTGTTGAAGCGAAAAAAATTGTTGCGTTTCGTCCCCAAAGCAGTTCGTACTCAGTCCATTGGCTTTATTCATTCTGCTAGTCGTTTCCGCTAAGTGTCTGTTGTATAGGGTGAGGCACTCAAGGCCTCTGTCTTGTCAAGATTTAAATTCGAAAAGAAAGTTTCTACCAAGATACAAGAAACTTTATTTAAAGTCAGCATTCAATTTTAACATATCAAACATTAGCCATCAAGGCTATTTTACTGACAAACAAAGTGAAAGACTGTACAAGGATAAACATATAACAAATCACAGGAAATTTGGGTCAATATCACAGAAATTTACATTGCTATAGCACAGATATTTATAAGTTAAGATCATATGTAGGATAAAATCTTATAAAGATATTTTTTTTATAAAACTGATAATTTTTCTATTGTTAAAATATATATTATGAGCATATAAATAAGAGATCCTTCTTTGCGATCTATCAAGGGGAAGGAATTGACGAAACTAAGGTGGTATAAAAGGGGCTCAAGAGACCCTGATCGCCATGATGGCTGCATAGTTTCAAGACTCTTAGGCGAAAGACGAAACCTAGATCACTGTAGTCATTCCACTACGGCAATTTCGGTCTCGTCACCCACTCCGGTGTTATAGTAAAATTACCTTCAAATAAAGGCTGACAAAAATGAGAACTTTCCAATATGTTTGCTTCGAGATTGCATCGTTTAGTTAACAACCTCTGTGTTGTTTTGTCAAAACGGAGATAAAATCAGATTTCAAATGTGTGTTTTTACAGTTATATTGAAAAAATGTCAATTACGGTTTAGTCATAATTGTACGGCTTTGTCATTGATTAATTGTCCACGATGACGAAACCGTAATTAGTTATTTCATGCCTAGACATCGAACGTTAAAGTTTTCATATAATTGTAAAGCTAAAAAATACAATGTGATTTTGATGAACAAAAATCATCCGGAACCCCAGCATTTATGGGCGTTTATCTGTCATTAAATGAAGATATTGAACATGATGAGAAAGTTACCCTAACACCGGAATACTAGTGACGAGACCCAAATTCCCATAGTGGTATGACTACAGTGTAGATAGGGCGGAGATAGACCAAAAGATGAGGTTGATCAATGGAGAGCAGACCTTATCAGCTGTATATAATACAGCTATAATTTATTCAGCCTTCCAGATAAGAGCGTTCGTTGGAAAACCATTTTCTCCATTTAATTCTCATCCAAAACATATGTTGTGGGTACTCAAAAGAACCATCTCATTGAGAGGGTTCTTTTGAGCAACTAAGAAGACACATGCTTAATATTGGTGAGAAAAATCATACCAAATTTACCATTTAAAATTATAAGAACTATGGATTATAGTGGCACTTTGGAAGCTTAGCAAAAAGCTTAAATTAGATTAGGCATTTAATTAATTAAAATAACTTAAAATGTCCACTCCTTTAATTTTCATCTTTTGACAGATAGATCTACACTAAAATGATCTCAAAGATTCAAAATCAGTAAGCTTGATGTTTTATGTTAATTACATTTGTGGAAACTTTACATTTTAGTCACTCAACCTACATCGTGAGACGTTTACATTGAAGATAGTGCCACAAGGCCTGATACAGAATTTCACATTGATAACTTTTTATTTTTGATTAAAGCAAACTACTGAATCCTTAAAACAGGAGCTTTCCTATGTATCCATTTAAACAATTCTCGGGACCACACTTCCAGTTAGCAGTGGTTGTCAAGGACTTAGTGTACCGAATATGAAAACCACATGTTTTTTCGATATTTTGATTTTTGTGTTTCCCTCATGATAACCTTCAAAAAATGGCAAAATAGTAGTTTGCATTAGACTGCAACAATCATAACACGATGAAAGACAAGAAAATACAGGTCTTTACAGTGATTTTGTTACCTGCGCATCCTGCATCTTTTGCACATAAGTTTTTATTTCAGCGAGTCCTGGCGAGTCCCGGGATGCAATAGTATTGCTGACTTGTCATTAAGAATAGTGTTTTGGACTCATAAGTTTGCAGTTGGGACTAATTGATATTGGAAACAGCGAGTCCCAGGACCCATAAGCCCAAAATTGTAAATGAATCACTATCTTTAGCTCCCAAATTATTATGTCAAACGCTTAGAAATATCGATCTTTGCAGTCACGTTTGTATTTGGTGAATTCGTATATAGACACTAAATGTCAACAGTTAAGCAACAACAATTTTAAAAGACCATTTCAGTACAGATATGTTTGTCGCAGTGCACATAGATAGATAGATAGATAGATAGATAGATAGATAGATAGATAGATAGATAGATAGATAGATAGATAGATAGATAGATAGATAGATAGATAGATAGATAGATAGATTAGTCACTGAAATATCCTGAGTGAGTACAGTATGGGTTGTTATACACTATGGACTTTTGATGTCAATTTCTTTGGGTAGCTCAATTTCATAAATGTTGTCTCCACAAGGAGTGTAGATATTCATGACTGCAAAGCCATGTATCATGTCACATCTCAGCAGACTGCCTTCTGTTTGTTTGTTTGTATTGTTGCTTTTGTCCCAGTCAACAGCTATGGTCATTGTGGGATGGTCAGTTCACCTAACCATGCACACTTTTTCCTGGGCAAGCTTGAACAAGCAGTTAACCAGTACTTCGTGCACATACTTTCGCTTGTAGCTGACCACAACCCGTCTTAAATGATTCAGCGGAAGGAGGAATGACAGCAGAAATTGTTTCAGGACAATCTCCACAAAAGTATGGGACCGGACCAGGATCGAACTCATGACCCCTGCAAGCACGTTATCGACTGGGCTACGCTGCCCGATAGACTGCCCTCTGTAGTTGCATTAGGGCTGGGACGATACGGCTGTCATCCGATACGATACGTATCGCGATACATGCAATACGATACGTATCAGGATATATCGACACTGATACACCAACACTTTGAAGCACTATTTCTGTAGTATATTGATAAAAAATGTTTGCACTTTTTTCTATCCCATTTGCCAATTATTCAATAAGACAAATATTTTTGTCACTCTTTTTGAAAAATTGAGCATTAATTTGACATTTATGTTGTATACCGAAATTGTGTAGTGAACCTTGTAATACACACTATTAAAACCAGTAAACATGAAGCGAGCACCGCCTTAATGGATAGATCTCAGCAGGTCCTGTGTACCATGCAGCTCTGCTAAACCTTAAAAGTTATCCCTATTTTGTGAAAGTACCAAACCTAAATTTAAAAAAAATTCTATACAGGCATTTGAATAACAGCAAGTAATCGGCATGTGGTTGCGCTATGAGAGCACAATAGAATATTTTTTATCTATCATTACTTTTGACTATTTGTCCATTTGATCTTGTTTTAAGTAGCGAACATTTACACTGTAAGAATAGAATGTACCTGAATATATATTTTGAGGTTAGAAATTACCAAATTTTTTACTAGTAAATATCTGAAAGTATCGCGATACGGCACCCAAGCGTATCGATACGGTATCGGCCAAGTCTGTATCGATACATATCGATATATCGTCACAGCCCTAAGTTGTATCATGTTTCATCTCAACAGACTGCCCTTTGTGGATACTACAGTTGCAAAAATAAAATGAATATTAAATCACAAACGGGTGTATCATGTTTCAACTTGGCAGACTGCTTTCAGTTGGTAGAGTTGCAAATCAGTGTAGCAGGTTTCGTCGCGGCACATTGCTCTCTGTTGGTAGAATCGCAATCTGTGTATCATGTTTCAGCTCAGCAGCCCGCACTCTGTAGATAGAGTCGCAAACTGTTATATTATGTTTAATCTCAGCAGACTGCCCTCTGTAGGCCTGGTTGTAAACCGGTTTCTCATATTAATTCTCAGCAGATTACTCTCTGTAGATATGGCTGGAAACTGATGTATCACACTATACTCAGCAGACTGCCCTCTGTAGATAGATTTCGAAACCTGTTTATCATGTTTCATCTCAGCAGGCTGCTCTCTGTTGATAAGAGCTACAAACCTGTGTATCATGTTTCTTTTCAGCAGACTGTCCTCTGTAGATAGAGTAACTGTTGTGAGCTGGTCTATGATCTTACATCTCAGCAGACTGTTCTATGTACTGATGTATCATGTTTGCAAAGGTTGAAGGCAATTTCAGGTAAAGCTTCTAAGCAGAGAGGAAATACAGGGGACAGAATGTCAGGCCTGATCTGAGTCCAAATTGTTTGAAATGCATATAGGCAGATAACAATGTCACATGAAAATTTAATGGAAAGTTAAAATACAGGTTCAACATCAACTTGTCGTAACATCTAAAGTGCCAAACATTCTGAACCTCGATAAAAAATGTCGCGCCTCATCTGGGTCCGAATTGTTTGAAAGGGTTATCAGCAGATGACAATGTCATATACAGATGTAACGCAAAGTTAAAAAAACATCGGTTTAACTCCAACTTGTCATATCCTTTAAAGTGCCAAATATTCTGAACCCTGATAAGTCTGGACAAAATGTCAGCCTGATCTGGTTCCAAGTTATTTGAAAGGGTTATAAGCAGATGACAATGTCATGTAAATGTTTTTTGCTTAGTTAAAATACATAGGTTCAACTTCAACTTGTCATAAGCTCAAAAGTGTCAAACAGTGTGGAACCTGATAAGGCCCAGACAGAATGCCGGACCTTATCTGGGTCCAAACTGTTGTAAAGGTTACAGATTTAATGCAAAGGGTAAACTGCAATGGTTTAAATTGACCTAAATTTGTCAGAACCATAAGGGTTAGGCCAACCTTAGAAATATTGTTGTTTCCCCTTGGAGCATTCTGCAATACTTTTGACCTACATTAAGTGATGATTTGCCTTGAAAGCAATTTTTACTCTTTTTGAGAGTGGTTGTTTTAGGCTGGTTTTTCTGCACATAAACAATTTGCTTTAGAATATATTTTAAAGATAACGCTGTTTACAATTGACAATCTCTAAGTTTGCAATGAAATTTAAAAAAAAAATCTTGACAAAAGATTGTAATAGAATTTTTTGTGTAGGGGCTTTTTCAGGGTCAGTCGAGTAAGGGGAAAAAATAAAATTTTAATTTAGGCCAATATCAGGCCTCTATGGCTGTTTTCCCAGACACCATGTATTCAGGGAGGTTCAAAATTGATAAAACTTTTTCAAATATCTAACTTTTGTCACAGCATCCAGATAATCCAAGCATTGCATGCTTGGATCCAGAGGGGAGACCAGACCCCCTTGAAGAACACAAGTTATATGGGCTTAGATAGGGAATACTTAAGCACCTGGATACCCCCCCCCCCTCCCCCTGGAAAAAGTTGGACACCATCCTCACCCCTGGAAGAATTGATGAACCCCCTCTGGAACCATGGAAAATTAAAATTTTCTTTGAAATAAACCAATTGACTTCTATAAAATAAGTTGAGGACAAAAAAAAAGATTTTTTATGGCAGATGGTGTATCTGTTGAATCCATCCTCCTGGACGAGAATTCTTGGACCCTCGCTATTGTTGCTTCATATGAAAATCCATATAATAATTGCTGAGAACATTTTTTGAAAAGGATATCTTTTATGACAGGTTGCATTGTACCAAAGGTGTTGAGTGTCAAACTTGGAGGTGTGAGAATGTCAGAATTCAGATTCAAATAGTCATTTATCTATCTAGAGCTTGATAACTTCTCGGGATATATAGAATTTCAAGTCCGTTCTTTTGTTGTTAAAGCTCCTCCTTTTTTTGCCATACATTATTTTTTTTGAAATTTTAACCGTTGACCTTTTAATGTATATGCAATGCACAATCCCAACTTCATTTTATAAAAATCTATGGGATGTTCTATTGGCCTAAAAAGAGTTAAGGGGATCATTTGTGTGCAATTATTTACAATTGGCACAGGAATTCAGCTCAATTCATTTAGAAACAAAATGGGGCATTCTTACTTTGGTCAAAATTAGGCATTTCAAAGTGCTGATCTGACCTTGAAATTAAGGTTAATGAATTGAACTCAAAACCTAATACCCCTCCCCCTACCCTCCTAACTATCAAAGGCCCTGATAAACACAAATTTGAGCCTTTTCAGAATAATTATGTGTTTTGTGTTTCAGAAGAACCGACTCATTGAGACGCTTCCTTTGAGTACCCACATTTGCACAACAAATGTTTTATTTTGAGAAAAATGAAATATGATTTTCAAATATGCTCTCTGGAGGCCTGTACAATGTTTCAATCATTGGTTTTGCAGAAAATGTGCGGAACAGAAGCTACACCGTCTAAGCAACACAGATGGTGACATGGAATCACAACGCCAACAGGATCAGCGCTTAAGCCACAATGTACCCCACATAATTTGTGCCAGTAGTTTAGGAGCAAAGATGTCTGTTTTGTGTGCTTGCTTAATAAAAAGGGTAAGTAAATTACCCCTATACCAGCTAGTGATAATTTTGTCATCTGCTGATGTTCTATGCAAACAGTTTGGAAGGCCTCCAGTAAAATATTTTACTGACCATTCCAAGGCTGTACTTCTTATATGTTTTTTCTGTCTTTCGTTTGCTATGCCTTTGTGCACGTCTGTTTATGTGTGCCTTGTGGTCACCTGCTGGGAAAAGGCTGACCTCTTGGCTCTCGTTTGTGGGTCGGGCTGTGAGTTTGTCACTTTCCCATTGGTATCCTGGGTCAGGTGTGGTACTTGATTGTATCGATTCCTGATCTTTGCACCCGTACTTACTTTAATACAGGGGTTGCCAGTGCTCAAGATGAGAAATGTCTTTAAATGACATCTTCTCCTGAACCACTTGCCCAAATTTTAAATAATTTCACAGAAATGTTCCTCATGATTCCCTCTACCAAAATTGCACAAACAGTTTTGCCCCATCGAAAAAGGGGTTGGCATACAGTTTGGACCCAGATCAGACTGGACACATAATGTTATCATTAGTGTAAAACTTTGATGTTTTTTGCCTTTAAACAAATTATTATTTATACAATTACAAGTTAAAACTTTTGTAAAATGCTTGTGATCTTTCAGCATTTTTTTCTGTGAGTGACACCACAGTAGAATAAAAACATGACAGTCTTTTAAAGTATGAAAGAACATAAGGGGTATAGATTAACTTAGGGGTGAGCAGCTAACAGACAACAGCAAAAGCATGAACAAAATTATCGATCATGCTAAGAGTTAAAGCATGCATTCATAGTTAAAGCAAAAAGAAAAATCACAAAAAGTCCAATTTTTGAAGGTTTACCATTTCCCTGTTTATTACACAGGCAATGAGGTCTAGGTCAAGTCCATTTTATCAGACAATGTCATTTGTAAATCACCTTGCAGACAGTTAGGACCCAGATCAGCACTTATTGAAAGTCAGTTCTGGTCTGCATCCAAAATGTTAGACATTCTAATAGTGTTTGAAAAAAGTTAATTTTGAAAAAAAAAAGTCAGCAGACTACAAAAAGCATGAAAAGCATTCAACTACTTCAAAAAGATCTTTCTGGTCAAGCAGTGGTGGATCCAGAGGAGTTTCAGGGGTTCGCTCAAACCCCCTCCCCCCCCCCCCCCCCCCATTTTTAAATGTCCTATGAAAATGAAATAATTGGGTTTCAGTGAGACCAAATTATTTCTTTTTCATAAGATACTTAGGAAAAATGAGATAAAATCAGCAAAGTGAAACCCCACACCTTTATATATTATGAACCCCCTTTGTGGGATGTACATTATATATCTATATATATCTTGTAATGTTCTATGTTTATAGTTATTGTTTGTCAAAACTGACCCGAGACATATGAATATTCATTGACCTTACATCCAATCTTCGGGAATCATCGTAACAAGTGAGCTTTAGATTGTGGTACAATTACTTGTCTGAATGAAAGAATTCTACAATTTCTCGATAGCTTTATGGATACATTTAACAGGATGTGTTTAGCATTCAAAAGATGTGGGTTCGAATCTTGTTCCATTTCATTTAATTATTTTTTTAGTCTTTTTTCATTATTTTGTTTGTAAAGTCTTTTGTGCACAAATGGATAATAAATAATAACTATAAAAATCTGATCAACTACAACTAGCACATTGTATGATTTCAATATAAGCTCACATGTAATTAACACTTGCTGGGTCATTTTAATACTTTTATGTCATCAGCAGACTTTTTTTCCAAAGTTAACTTTTTCAAAAACTCTAACAGAAACACTTTCAGATGATGGCAAATGGTCTGTATCCAGTTCAGGACCAATGTTTTGTCGGTACTGACCAGGGTCCAAACTGTTTGCAAAGACTATCAGCAGACAACAAAAGTCGCGGCTGGCAATGAAAGAGTTAATAAAACTGAGGGAATTAATACTGAATATCCAAATGAAAAGATGTAAAGATAATCAGAAGGTGGCATTAAATAATGAACAACTTTGACTTAAAAAGAATGCATACATTTGACAGTCATAAAAAAGTCTCCCACCCAAAGATTTGATCCAGGTTTGGGTGATCTTTTTCAAATTGTGAACTAACCACTAGGCTATCAGACCATATAGATTTAAGAATTGACATTATCTTAATAATCTTGGTAAAAGCATGATCAAAATTTTCTTTCGAGAATAACATCAAAATGTCAAACAGCGTGGCCTCAGATCAGGTCAGATGTTCTGTCGGACCTGATCTGTGTTCAAACTATTTGCAAACACCACCAGCCTGCCAGCAGACGACAAAACTCCCCATTAGCAGGAAAAGGGTTAATACTGGAAATTAAGCATGCTTTTTGTCGTCTGCTGATTTTTTTTTTTTAAAAATCAGCTTTCTTGAAAAACTCTTTCAGGAATACCATCAGTGTCAAAATATGGATCTAGTTCAGGCCCAACATTTTAACAGCCCAAATCTGGGTCGAAACTGCTTGCAAACGTAGTCAGCAGATTACATTTTCCATTTTGTCGGCCTGATCTAGGTCCAAATTGTTTGCAAATGTTATCAGCAGACAACATTTTGTCGGGCCTGATATGTATCCAAACTGTTTTCAAACATGATCAGCAGACGACTGTTTGTCGGGCCTGATCTGGGTCAGAACTGTTTGCAAATGAAATAAGCAGACGAAATTTGTCCGGCCTGATCTTGGTAAAAACTGTTTACAAATGTAATCAGCAGACAAAATTTTGTCGGGCCTGAACTGGATCCAAACTGTTTGCAAAATTTAATGTAATCAGCAGACGTCATTTTGTCGGGCCTGGTCTAGGTCCAATTTGGTTGCAGATTTAATCAGCAGACAACATTTTGTAGGCCCTGATCTTGGTCAAAACTGTTTGCAAATGTAATCAGCAGACAAAATTTTGTCGGGCCTGAACTGGATCCAAACTGTTTGCAAAATTTAATGTAATCAGCAGACGTCATTTTGTCGGGCCTGGTCTAGGTCCAATTTGGTTGCAGATTTAATCAGCAGACGACATTTTGTCCGGCCTGATCTTGGTAAAAACTGTTTACAAATGTAATCAGCAGACAAAATTTTGTCGGGCCTGAACTGGATCCAAACTGTTTGCAAAATTTAATGTAATCAGCAGACAAAATTTTGTCGGGCCTGGTCAAGGTCCAATTTGGTTGCAGATTTAATCAGCAGACGACATTTTGTCCAGCCTGATCTTGGTAAAAACTGTTTACAAATGTAATCAGCAGACAAAATTTTGTCGGGCCTGAACTGGATCCAAACTGTTTGCAAAATTTAATGTAATCAGCAGACGTCATTTTGTCGGGCCTGGTCTAGGTCCAATTTGGTTGCAGATTTAATCAGCAGACGACATTTTGTAGGCCCTGATCTTGGTCAAAACTGTTTGCAAATTTAATCAGCAGACGACATTTTGTCGGTCCTGATCTGGGTCAAAACTGTTTGCAAAATGTAATCAGCAGACGACATTTTGTCGGGCCTGAACTGGATCCAAACTGTTTGCAAAATTGAATGTAATCAGCAGACGTCATTTTGTTGGGCCTGGTCTAGGTCCAAACTGGTTGCAGGTTTAATCAGCAGACAACATTTTGTAGGCCCTGATCTTGGTCAAAACTGTTTGCAAATTTAATCAGCAGACGACATTTTGTCGGTCCTGATCTGGGTCAAAACTGTTTGCAAATTTAATCAGAAGACGATTTTTTGTAGGTCCTGATCTAGGTCCAAACTGGTTGCAGATTTAATCAGCAGACAACATTTTGTAGGTCCTAATCTGGGTCAAAACTGTTTGCATATTTAATCAGAAGACGATTTTTTGTAGGTCCTGATCTAGGTCAAAACTGGTGGCAGATTTAATCAGCAGACGATACTAGAACAATGTTGAACTTATGTATAGTCTCTTCAGTACAAATTTCAAAAGACAGCCACTTTTAAAGTAAGGCTCTGAAACTCTTGCAATTAAATAATTTAATGGATCAAGATGATTGATAACAGACCAGCTACCATGGCATGGTAGCTGCAATACCATTAGATGATCGACTGAATGATTGAATGATAGAAAAATATCTCTCTGTCTTCTGCTTTAATAATCAACTATAGAACAGTTTGTAACTCTAAAAGTGTTCCTGAAAAATATTTTTGAGAAATTCAATTTCTAAAAAGTCAGCAGACCTCAAAACATTAATGTGGGCATGACCAGATTGGTCAGGAAATTTATTGTTCATCTAAATTGAAGGATGTTTTTGTTGTTACCATGACAACAAAAAGCAGGTTTTGACCACATGGTGAGTTGCTATCACCTGGTGATTAATCCCTTATTAATAAACACAGAATTTTCAGGTTTATACTGAAATGCACATACTAGCTCTAACAAAATGGGGTAGATACAGATGAGAAGCTGCTAACAGTTAAATCTTCAAGTCATGTCCTGCTAGAAAGTATCCTGGAATTACATTTTGAATAAATTATTTTGTTCAGAGAACCAAATAAAAATAGTCCTTGATCAGACTGCTCTTCTTGAAGCATGCTAATCTGAGACTATTTTTTTAATTTATGCTTATTTGCCTATATTAGTTGTTTAATTCTTTGTTGCAAATGGTTTGGATCCAGATCTAGCCTGGAGGTTATTGATTTAGAAAAAAAGGGCCTGTTTTAACAAAATAATTTCTTTAAGGTATGTCAGTTTTTTATATAGCTTCAGCCTAGTGCAAGAATGAATAACAATGAGATCTAGCTGGAAAAGTTTATTATCATAATTATAACACATGCATACCTTGAAACATTCAACTCATAATCGAATAATGGGCCAAACTTTTGGTACATATAACATATCACAGGTTTATATAAACACAAATTTGCAGCGTAAAATTGTTAAAATCCCCTTACCCATAATTCTTAGCATATGATTTGGGTGCTCAAAAGAACCGTCTCATTGAGACGATTCTTTTGAGTACCCACAACATATGTTTTGGTTGAAAAATAAGAAAAGTATTTTTTTTTGGGGGTACACACTCTTAATTAAAGGCCTGACATATGCTGTCAGTGAAGGCTCAGACAAGCCTGCACATGTATGCAGTCTTGCTACAGCCTTCAGTAAATTGAGGCTAACTTTCTATTTATCCTATGTTCTACACGAAGTTAACTCTGTTTCGCCAAACAGTATATTTGATTCCGATTCAAATTAACTCTTTGCATGCTGTTTTTTTTATGCCTTTTTGTGGTCTGCTGACATTTTTCAAAATTCACTTTTTCAAATAATTCTTTCAGTGTCAAACAGTTTGGATCCATATCAGGCCCAATGTTCTAGCGGGCCTGATTTAGGTCCAAACTGCAAAGATCATCAGCTGACGACAAAATTCGCATCTGGCAGAGTCTCACTAGGATTATGAAAATAGGAGTAAAATTGCTGTTTGCCAGAATTCTTTTGGCACTTTTGAAAAAGTTAGAGTCAGAATCAAAAAGTTGGAGTAAAATAATCCAAATTTGGAGTTAGTGAGAACCCTGCGCTGGCAAGCAAAGTGTTAATACTACCCATTAAATGGCCAAAACAACATGCATTGAGTTAATTTCATGTGCAATAGGTTTATGGATACCCCTATCTTTCACTTGTATCTTTTTATTTAGTCAACACAGACAAACAAGAGTACACACACACAATAAGAAGGTCAAACAAAAAGGCCTTATCCAGTTTCTGCCATTTACTACAAAATTTAATGCTGTCTGCTTGCTCAACAAACTCAACTGCTATTATGTACTTTGGTAGACTTTATTCTTCCCAGAGAACAATTGGATCAGAATCTCAGGCCTGTAGTAAAGGGTGCGTAACAGAAAAACATTTTTCTTATTTCTCAACCGAAACATATGTTGTGGGTACTCAAAAGAACCCTCTCAATGAGAGGGTTCTTTTGAGCATCCAAAACATACGCAAAAAATTATGGGTAAGAAAATATTTAAAATTTTACGCTGAAAATGTTTGTTTATCTAAACATGTCATATATATTTCTTTGCTTTCTTCAGCAAATTATTTATTGATAACACGACAGGTTACTTCAGATCATCATTTGAAATTCAATTTCCTAAATACAGCACTAAAAGAGTTAGGTCCCTTTTTGTTTGATATGCTTATACCAGACATACACATGGAGCAAGGACTACATAATAAAATAATAAAAAAAGTATACACCATAAATAATGGGCGGACAACAGAAAATTTGTGATCGTTTGAACATGATAAAATTAAAAGATCAATGGTCAGTTGTTTGAAACAATACAGAGCTAACCCTTTTCCTGCTATTCATGACAAATGAGTATCGACGTGATTTCCAACAATGTGGTATTTTGAATAGTGTAGACTCAGACGAGCCTGTCCAGTCTCCTTTTGAGCTTAGAAACTCCAATTGTTGTTCGGTCAGTAGCTTAACACTCATAAAATATTCAAGCGACTAGCAAAGGCTCTGATCAGACTGCACATATGCGCAGGCTGGTCTGAGCCTTCGCTGGTATCACATACCACATTTCTGGAAATTTCATGTCGCGGCTCAAATGTTGGCTGATTTTTCATCTGCTGATGTACTTTGATGGCTTCTATTACAATATGAACCCATTTCAGATGGCTCCTCTGATCAGGGTTCATATTGTTTGCTTCCATGATAAAACTAGTCTTAAATGCATATGAATAAATGCAGCAGATGTAATAAGCAGGCAGCATTTTTAGAATTTAATTTACAACTTTACAACATTTCAACAAAATATAGCGAAAAAAATGTTCTTTTTAAACTCTCAGATGTTATTAAATATTAAAATGCCAACAATGTTGGCATTTTAACATTATGAGCATTATAAATTACATGCTCAGTAGCTGATTTGAGCATTGATCAGGACCTGGCTGGATATTTTCTCTAATTTAAACTGCTTACAAGGTGAAAAAGTGGTAATGGTAAATTATATGGTCATGTATTTCATTTAAAACTGAAATGTGTGATCACAAAGGTGGTATTCAGTGGCGGATCCATAGTGTTTTGTTTTGTACCCCCTCCACTACCACCCCTTTGGAATATGCTATGAAATAATTTGGTCTCACTGAGACCAAATTGTTTCATTTTCACAGGATATTTAATAAAAAAGAAATAAAATCAGCAAAGCGAACCCCCTTCCCTACATCTTTACATATTTGCGAACGTCAAATCCTGTAAAGTCTGACCAGACTTCCCTGATATTCGTAAACACAATATGCTAATGCTCAGTGAGGACTTAAAATTGCTGGACAAAAACACAAAAGAGGAGAAATAGTTAGCATTTTTTTTATATGTATATCTTTACATACTGCATACTTCTTCGCGATTTTGTTGTCGTCTGCTGACTTCTTTCATTCAAAAAATCTTTCAGGAACAAAATCAAAATGTCAAACTGTTTGGATCCAGATCATTCTGTTGGTCCTGATCTGGATCCAAACTGTTTTCAAATGTTATCAGCAGATGACAAAAGTTACTGCTAGCAGGGAAATAGTCATCCTAGTCTCCTGGCCATGGTTTACCCTTGTCCTGCTGAAAAATCTACTTACTATACAGACTTGATTTCAAGATATTTTTCAACCTTTTCCTATTGTAAATTAACAGAACCTATATATACAGGACAAAAAAAAATTGGTTGTTTGAAACTTGTCCTTCATATTGAGTATATAGTCTTATATTAATCTAAGTATAAGTAGCTTCTTATCTATGCTCTACAGCATCTACAATCAAAAAATTACAGACAGGTAAATATACAGATGTCTGCAAATTATAGCTCAATATGGCCATGTGACTTATTATATGTCCACTTTCAAATTTTATCATACTGTCTCTGATCAAGTATTAGCTGTATTCCACCCTATAAGTGCACTGTGTCTATAGTCTGACTCTTCAGAGCTAACAATGATTATTAATAATAATAATAATAATAATAATAATAATAATAATGGAAATGTCCAGAGTTATCTTTTTTCATATACAGGGCTTTAGATAAGCTTTATTTTCAAAAAAGTACTGTACTTGTCCATTTTTTAAAAAAGGTGTAACAAGAAATTTTTATGATTACTGATGACTATTCGTCTTAAAAAAACATACAAAGTAATTATTTCAATTGAGCCTGGGCTTGCTGCTTGTTTTCCTAGACTATTCATTAACAAAAAAGTAAACATTAAGATATTTAATTTCTCTTTGGCATAGTAGGTTTTGCAGGAATACAACTAAGCCACAATGGGGATGGGGGTAGGGTGCAGGAGATGAAGAATATTTGGAAAAAAATAGGCCAATTGGAGCATTATGAGTCCCCTTTAGGTGGCTTAAATTGTATGCTTTGGGAGGGGGTTGTGTGGAAATCATCAAAATGTAGAATCTTCAGGAACTAGATGCTACTTAAAAACTTAAGAAAAAGATGATTTAAATGATTTTATAGATATTTATTCTCATAAGACAGATAGACCGAAATACGATAATAGATAAATAGGACCAACTTTTGCATACGCCAATACTTGTTCGGATTTTGTGTATTGGATTCTCGCGACACAGGTCTTCTGATCACTTTTCTAAAAAGAAAAGGCGGCTGGATTTCAGAGATGTTTTGCGGAAAATACTGTTCTTTCTTGCAAGAAAGCATTGTGTGCTAGGATATGGCTTGAATTTTATGACTTTCTTTTGACAGCGTGTCGTGAAACCGAAAGTAAAACACACAGTATTCCTCTGTGGTTTCCGCTACACTGTTGATCCGCCAGAGATTTGCGCTTGCTTCATTTCTAACTGATCTATATTTAGAATGCAGTTACGAAGATTTGCTATGCATTCATGCCCGAAAGGAAAAATGTCGGATTACTTCTACCTTTTTCCTATCGTGTAAACGAGAAACTAAATATAAAATTTCGGACATTATGCTCTGGAAAAACATTGAATGAGTAATGCTTACTTTGTTTTTCATACATGATACCTTCTAAAATTTAAGTAAATACGTATCCTGCCAAATATTTGTGTAATTTACGCGGTAAGCTAGCATATCTAAAGCCCTTTATACATGTTAAAATAAAGTGGTGAAATAAAATTTGTGTTTCTCCTTGTGGAATTGATAATATTGTTTCTTCAGCAGCACTTAGAATGAGATCATTTTTCTATGTTTCACCCCTTTAGATCCTATATTTCTAAAGCGGAATCTTCCATTTGGTGAACTGACTTGCCAATAAATGAAAGAAAAATATTGGCCCTGAGTAGACTGCTCATTTAGCAGCATACACTAGACTAGAAAGAGAACATGTTTCCATGTTTCTCCACTTAAGATCCTGAATTTCTAAAATGGAATCTTCCAATTGGTGAATTGGTCTTATACATGCTAGCTTTCAATAAATAAATATACAACTAATAATTATCCCTGAGTAGATTACTCCTTTTCAGGTTGGTCTGTGACTTTTGTGTTTGTAGTTCTCTGAGCAGTGTAGTTATGGAATCCATTGAGTTAAAATTTTGAAAATGCAGTGACTAAATCAATCACTCTTCATTGACAGTTATAAATTAACACTTTAGCTTGTCATATGTTGTAACCTTTGCAAACAGTTTGGATCCAGATTAGGACTGAAATTCTGGATCCAATTTGATAAAATGTCGGTCGAGATCTGAATTCAAACAGTTTGACACTCTTTTAGTGTTCCTGAAAGAATTATATATATGAAAAACAAAATGAAATAAGTCAGCTGACGACAACAAAAGAATAAGAATAAACAATTACATGTACCCAGAATGCAAAGAGTTTAAATATAGAAATTTCAACCTGTGACTCCTTCACATACAAAATGGGCAAATCCATGTTTATTGTAATTTGGATCTAAGATACTGAGTTATGCAGCACCAACAGACCTTTAACATTGGTATGACATTTAGCATACGACAGCAAAAGCATTAACAAAATTACTCCTCCCCTCACTTCCTCACTTCCCCATCCCCCACATGCAAAGAATCAGTTTACAGTCTTGAAGGTCAATGTGGTTAAAATAGGAGCATAAATTAACTCAGCATGCCGAGTAATTTTTCATGACTTTTTTGTCATCTGTTGACCTTTTTAAATTAAATTTTCAAAAAATGTTTCAGCAGGGAACGCAGCCATGTAGTGTTAACATTTTGGATCTAGATCAGGTCCAATGTTTTGTCTGGCCTAATCTGGGTTCAAACTGTATGAAAAGATCAGCAGCAGATGACTTTTTGCCACTGGCAGAAAGTTCCTAACATGCGAATTATAATTTTGTCCTGAAAAAGATGTCTGATTATTACAACTGTGCTGCCTGTATATTCAAGTGCACTTAAGCCTAGATCTTATGGAAGCATGACCTTAGACTGCTCACAAGGAGCTGTCATAGACTACCTACATTGGCCACCTAATAACTTAAGCTGCAGCCTAGGGAGCAGATAACAAAAGTAGTGAGTGGTGGAAATGATTTTTAAAAGATATTTTACATATGTAGAACCTGTTGAGATAGCTCAAGCAGACAACAACAAAAAAACATTCAAAATTACCCAGTAAGATGCAAAATTAAAGACATTCCATAGGGACAGAAATACTATATTTTTAGCTCACCTGAGCCGAAGGATCATGGGTGAGCTAATAGTATATCAGTCACTCCGTCGTCCGTCGTCCACAATTTTTTTAGAAATTTTAACATACAAAATAGACCATCAATTTGTATGCGATAATACACCACAGATGATGTGGGTTAATTAAAAGCAATTTTACATCGTTTGGTATTCAATATTGGTAGAAAAAACTGGTGATAAGACCCAGACTGTAAGGGAGCATAATTATATCAGAATTTACACTTTCATTTTTATTCTTGCAGGTAACAAGGACAACCATAGAATCTCTGATTGGTTTGAAATTCGCCAAGATCCAACCATTAGGACATAGGAGTAAGCTGCCCTTGAGCTTTGGAAAAATCCCCATATACTTATTATGGGAGTCATGTTATTACCCGTATTTATGCACATAGAGTTGATGTGGTAGGTTTTTTTCATTTTTGTTGGTGTTAATACTGCATGTACATAGAAAAACACACTGTATGCCAAAGGGACAATATAGAATTCAATCTTTTTGGAATGTTTGGCATGTACATTGTGATTTATGTAAGCATTTAGGAATAGATTACAGTCATTATGAAACATCACAGGACTGGCGGTCCTGACTGGCGAATTAACCTGCAGTCTGACAAGAGTTACCTCGTCACATGACCGACTGTGCCCAAAAGTTACTGTTTTGGCGGAATATGACAAAATACTCTGTTTAAGTCAACCAATCAAAAGTCATATTGGAAAACTGTGTTTAGCAGCAATCAATATTTTGTTTACTGAGCTGTCTTGGATATTTTGCCATCATTGGTCTTTATACATAATATTACATTCAAACTTAAAAACTTATATTTTTTTCTTTTTTTGTTGTTTGTTCTCATATGGTGTCAGTCTGGTGAAATTGTGGTTTGTCAGTCCACCAGACCGACTGTCCTGTAAAGTCTGGGAAACTTTCGTAAACTCTGAGATTAGAGTACCGATCCAGAGGGTCTGTCAGGGTTTTATTTATTTCTTGTAAATACCAACTTTTAAGTGCTAGAATTTTGATCTGGGGTACGTAAAATTCTTTCACATCATAAAGTTTTAACAGCTGGAAAAAGAAACTTGTTTTATGAGAAAAATGCAGAATAAAAGTGAACTGCACCAAAGTTGTGATTTTGAGTTTAATGTGTGTCCATTTTGTAACCTGGTAAAAATTTTGCTTGCTTTCTTGTCATCGGCTGTTTTTTTCCCCCAAATGTTCTTTCAGAAACACCATCAGAGAGTCAAACAGTTTCGGTCCAGATCAGTCGAGCCTGATCAGGATGCACACTGTTTGCATTTTTAGGTTATCAGCAGATGACACTAGATACCAAAGTGTTAAAAACCCTTCCAAATGTTAACCTATGAGTAATGAGATGGGAGTACTTCAAAGCAACTAACTAGCAGGCGACTGAGAATACATGGTGTACTCCAAGCACCATACTCTGAAGTCCACTCTAGCTTAAAAAACTTCTGTTGGGGCTTTGAACATATTAGCTATGTGATTATGTTATACACATGTTCAAGTCACTATACAGCTCATTTCAAGTGGTCAATAACCTGGCACCTTTTCTGACTATTAATGCCAAATTAATGACATTTAATGTGTTGGGCCTGATCTGGATCCAAACTGTATGATCCTGAATGATTTATGTTATACACATGGTCAAGTCAGGATACAGCTCATTACGAGTGGTCAATAACCAGGCACCTTTTCTGACTATTAACTAGGTTTGATTTTATGACAAATTAATGACATTTAATGTGTTGGGCCTGATCCGATTCCAAACTGTATGATCCTGAATGATTTATGTTATACACATGGTCAAGTCAGTATACAGCTCATTACAAGTGGTCAATAACCAGACACCTTTTCTGACTATTAACTAGATTTGATTTTATGACAAATTAATAAGAGGATAAAACATTCTTTTCCATATATTAACATTTGCCAAGCCCGAGTGTGATACTGTGTTGCAGCACGAACCGCGAAGCGGTGAGGGCTGCAACACATTATCACACTCGGGCTTGGCAAACGTTAATATACGGAAAAGAATGTTATATCCTCATTGTTATATACCTTCCTTTCAAGCATAAGTAGTCCAAATAATTTCATTCAATTGTATGCAAAAAATGTCCACCGTAACATCATGAAGAATACAACGATATCACACCAGATAGGCGGCAATCAAAAGCGTCAATATTATCGACAAACGTAGACTAAAAATTGTAAAAAAACAGAGTTTTTTATTGCCATTAGTCGCCCGACTGGCGACAACTGGCAATCGAAAACACAGGTTGTAGCGATTTCTGACCCGCATTCATCAATTGTTCGTCAAGAGTTTTTGATTGCCACATATCTGGTATGGAAACATTTTTTTCAACAGGAACATGAAAAATGTAAATTATTCCTAGTAGCCCTTGTTTCGGATTGCTTTGGCGATGTTTTCAGTAGGCCTATATTCAATAAACACTTCACATAGGCGGCAATCAAAAACGATAATACTATCAACGAACGTAGATCTTAGTAGATCTAAGATCGTTAGAAATAGAGTTTTTGATTGCCGTTTGTCACCAGACTGTAATTTTTTTTCTAGTAACCCTTGTTTCGGATTGTTTTTGCTACGTATTCAGTAGGCCTATATTAAATAAACACTTCAGAGAGCGGCAATCGAAAATGTCAAATATATCGACGAACGTGGATCCAGGATCGCTAGAAACAGAGCTTTTGCCTGCTGTTTGTCGCCCGACTAGCGACAAATGGCAATCAAAAACACAGTTTCCAGCAATCTGTGATCCACGTTCATCGATTATTGAGAGGGTTTTAGATTGCCGCCTGTCCGATATGATAAAGGAGAGTATTTTATGCTAATTGAAATAGTTTGGTCATTTCTTCATAAAACATTAGCGATAGTATATCCTTAACTTGCAGACGATGTCCTTGAGCGGGATTTAATGGGGTTGCAGCCCTCTGCTGCCATGTATTAATGGGAATGAAGCCCGCGGACAGTGATTGCGACACGTTAAATTTAGATGAAAAGTACAACTGTAAGCGATTGAAACACGTCAAGTGTCTATAGTAAACACTTAGAAGGTATATAACAATGACATTTAATGTGTTGGGCCTGATCTGGATCCAAGCTGTATGATCCTGCATGATTTATGTTATACACATGGTCAAGTCAGTATATAGCTCATTACAAGTGGTCAATAACCAGGCACCTTTTCTGACTATTAATGACAAATCAATGACATTTAATGTGTTGGGCCTGATCTGGATCCAAACTGTATGATCCTGTATGATTTATGTAATACACATGGCCAAGTCAGTATCAGTGACCTATATAAGAGTGACTAGAAACTCCAATAAAATACCAATACTCAACTCAAATAACACTGTCGTGTATCTTACACAGGTAAATGAGGGAAACTCGATATCATTTATCTACACGATTGGCTTTTACCGCTGTTTTGGAATACACAGCGTAATTTCTCTACGTTTACCTAAACTTTTAACACCTTTATAAACACCGAAATTATATAATAATGATAATTATGAATCATTGGACATCTTAGTTTATGAATATTGATAAATCGAGACACAGATATAGCCATGTTTTAAGCTTTATTCGTCAGAGTGAAATAGGTATTTTTGAAGCCATTTTTTGCAGATTCCTCAACTTTCTTAAAATTGGCCGTTATTTACAACGTCATAACTCAATTGGATTAGTTTTTACATTGCAGAAACAAAGCATTTAGCAATATTTCATATATGTTTTTTCGATTGTTATTAACAATATTTACCAATAAGCGATATTAAAGACGAAGTACGCTCTTTAAAGTACCTATAAATGCAGCGGTCTCACAAGCTGCATCGCCATTTTGAGTGTGTACGATAAAACGCACACCAGGCTTTAGTCACGTGACACATGCCACGACATACCTATATGGCTGAAAAATGAAGTGTCCAGTCACTCTTATATAGGTCACTGTCAGTATACAGCTCATAACATGTGGTCAATAAGCAGGCACCTTTTCAATCTAACTAGATTTGATTTTCTGACAAATAAATGACATTTAATGTGTTGGGCCTGATCCCGATCCAAACTGTATGATCCTGAATGATTTATGTTATACACATGGGCAAGTCAGTATACAGCTCATTACAAAGAGTCAATAGCCAGGCACCTTTTCTGACTATTAACTAGATTTGATTTTATGACAAATTAATGACATTTAATGTGTTGGGCCTGATCTGGATCCAAACTGTTTGACGACACTCTCAGGGTGTTCCTGAATGATTTATGTTATACACCTGGTCAAGTCAGTATACAGCTCATTACAAGTGTCAATAACCAGGCACCTTTTCTGACCATTAATGACAAATTAACAACATTTAATGTGTTGGGCCTGATCTGCATCCAAACTGTATGATCCTGAATGATTTATGTTATACACTTGGGCAAGTCAGTATACAGCTCATTACAAGGAGTCAATAACCAGGCACCTTTTCTGACTATTAACTAGATTTGATTTTATGACAAATTAATGACATTTAATGTGTTGGGCCTGATCCAGATCCAAACTATGATCCTGAATGATTTATGTTATACACATGGGCAAGTCAGTATACAGCTCATTACAAATGGTCAATAGCCAGGCACCTTTTCTGACTATTAACTAGATTTGATTTTATGACAAATTAATGACATTTAATGTGTTGGGCCTGATCTGGATCCAAACTGTTTGAGGACACTCCCAGGGTGTTCCTGAATGATTTATGTTATACACCTGGTCAAGTCAGTATACAGCTCATTACAAGTGTCAATCACCAGGCACCTTTTCTGATTAACGACATTTAATGTGTTGGGCCTGATCTGCATCCAAACTGTATGATCCTGAATGATTTATGTTATACACTTGGGCAAGTCAGTATACAGCTCATTACAAGGAGTCAATAACCAGGCACCTTTTCTGACTATTAACTAGATTTGGTTTTATGACAAATTAATGACATTAATGTGTTGGGCCTGATCCGGATCCAAACTGTATGATCCTGAATGATTTATGTTATACACATGGGCAAGTCAGTATACAGCTCATTACAAGTGGTCAATAGCCAGGCACCTTTTCTGACTATTAACTAGATTTGATTTTATGACAAATTAATGACATTTAATGTGTTGGGCCTGATCTGGATCCAAACTGTTTGACGACACTCCCAGGGTGTTCCTGAATGATTTATGTTATACACCTGGTCAAGTCAGTATACAGCTCATTACAAGTGTCAATAACCAGGCACCTTTTCTGACCATTAATGACAAATTAACGACATTTAATGTGTTGGGCCTGATCTGCATCCAAACTGTATGATCCTGAATGATTTATGTTATACACTTGGGCAAGTCAGTATACAGCTCATTACAAGGAGTCAATAACCAGGCACCTTTTCTGACTATTAACTAGATTGATTTTATGACAAATTAATGACATTTAATGTGTTGGGCCTGATCTGGATCCAAACTGTTTGACACTTTCAGGGTGTTCCTGAAGGAATTTTTCGAAAAATATGGTTTTGAAAAAAATCAGCAGATGACAAAATGTATGAAACAAATTAATATGTAAAAGATGTGGTTTCATAGGTTTAGATAAACAAAAAATTTCAGCGTAAAATTGTAAATATTTTCTTACCTATGTTCTGGTGCTCAAAAGAACCTCTCATTGAGACGGTACTTTTGAGTACCCACAACATATGTTTCGGTTGAGAAACAAGAAAATTATTTTCTGGTACGCACTCTTAACAAATAGCCTGGATTTTTTTCTCAGAGAACTCCTATAAACTATCTGTCTTCTGTAACTTTGCATGCTTTTTTGTCATCTCCTGATTTTTTCCAAAGTCATCTGTTACGAAAATTTCTTTAGAGCGTCCAAGAGAATGGATCCAGATCAGACAAATTGTTTTGTCTTGTCTGATCTAGGTCTATCAGCAGATGACATTAGTGTAGAAAGCATAGAGTTAACAAAATGTGAGCCTGATATCCTTTTTGTGGAGCGTAGACCAGATCAGATACCACAGAATGTATTGTCTTTACCTTCAGTTCGCAAAAAGTTTGGATCAAGATCTTAGGTCCAATCTGTTTGTTTGGTCAGGCCTGATCTGGTTCCAACCTGTTTGCTAAGATTATTGGCAGACTACAGTTAATAAACATAAGCCTAGTACATGTATCCTGTTTGCGGGGCATAGGCAAACAGTGTAGCCCCAGATCAGACTACAGAATGTGGGGTCTGATGAAGGTCTCTACCATTAGAATGTCTACTAATTTGGATCCAGATCTGGCCCGACATTTTGTTTGGCCTGATCTTGGTTCAACCATGTTTGCAAAGATTATAAGCAGAAAACACTAGTAGACAGCCATAACCAACATGACAGACATAACCAACATAATAGGGAGCAAAGTGGCTCAGTGTAGAGTGTGTGACTTGAGACTGAGGGGCCGCGGGTTCGAGCCTCACCAGCATCACTGCCTTGTGTCCTTGAGCAAGACACATTAATTCTTACTACCAAGGAACAACCGGTTCCTACATAACTGAATGACTGTTGGTTGGACGTAAATAATCAAATCAAACGAACAGACAAATCAACCCAGGAAGGTCTGTCCCTTCATAACTGAAAGGTTGTTGATGGGATGTAAAGCATCAAATCAAACAAACAAAATAACCAAAATAAGGCTAATATCCTTTTTGAGGGACAAAGCCAAACAGTGCAGACCCAGATCGGACACCTGTTGGGTAATTTGGCATGCCTTTTGGTTGTGTTCGTTTTTTTTCAAAGTCATCTTTTTCAAAAAGATCTTGAGATTATCAAACATATTGGGTCCAAATCCGGCCCAAGGCTTTGTCGGGCCTGATCTGAGTCCATCCTATTTGCAAAGGTCATCAGCAGAGGAATTAAAATAGTAGGAAAAGTCTTAAAGTTTACTTTTTTGTGGGACATAGGGAAATAGTGTAGATGAGGTCAGAGGCCACAGAGCATGTGGTCTACACCAACAAAGTGCAACAGACTTGGGTTGATTGTATTGATTCCTGATCTTTGCCTTCTTCCTCACTTTATTTGTTCAGCATAGATAACATATTCCTGGCATACACGTCTAGATAAGAGTTTGGTATTAAAAAAAGTTTTTCTTATTTTCTAAAGGAAACCTTTGTTGTGGTTATTCAAAAGCGATGTCTCAATGAGACACTTCTTTTAAGCATCCAAAACAAATGTTTTTGGGGGCCCCTGGCTCGACTTAATAACATTTAAAAAAATCCCTGTTACTCTGTGCAGGATATGAGAATCCATTATCCAAAATAGCACAGTATGGCCCACTCTATTTCTTTCCAATGTCTTCACTGCTGTCAAAGGATCTAAGTTCTGTATTTTTATTTGATGAATTTTGCTCTCACATATTTAAAAGTTGAATTTGCAAATTAACAGTAACCCTTGATATTCTTCTTACAGATTCATGGACACTCATTTGCTGTTACACCAAATGTGAAGACAGTCTCATACCCAAACTGTAGCAGATGCTAGATGAGAAAAAGGATAAGTCAATTGTAAAACTGAAACCATTCAAAACATCCTTGAAATTTAGGGAGGACTATAGAATATTGATCAGCAGGATAGAATGATTTATGGAGTAAAATTTGTATATGTAAATCTGCAAACTGATGGACAAGCCATCTGGCAAAAAAGCAAGAAGTTGCTGTACAAAATCACTGAGTTGGAGAAGAGTAAAAATCTTTGTAGTAGACATAATCAAGTGGGACAGATTATTATCCCCATGCTTTTGTATCGCCTGCGAAGCATGGTCGACTCTTAGGGATCATGTCTTCGTCGGCATAATAGTTCTCCCCATTGTCACACATTGGTTACCAATTGATAACCCTTGAAGGGATGCATCAATTTCATTCAAACTTCACAGAAGGGTCAAGCATCATAAAATACAGGTCAACTTAGAAAAAGGGGGTAATCTGCAATTTTTTTACTGAGTTATGGCTCATTTTAGCTCACCTGAGGGGAAGGCTCAAGGTGAGCTATTGTGATCGGTCTTTGTCCGTTGTCAGTAAACTTTTTCTTTAAAGGACATCTTCTTCAAACCACTGGTCCAATAGTAAAATTACTTCACATGAATGTTCCCCATAATGCCCTCTATGTTGTATATCAAATTAAAGGGAACCACTATTGCAGCAACATGGTTGCAAATATTTTGCCCATAGACCCTCCCCGAATCATGGGGTGGGGTCACTAGGTCAAAATTCAAGTTTTTAAAAACATGGTCATGTTGTATATCAAATTAAATGGAATCACGAATGCAGCAACATTGGTGCAAATATTTTGCCCCCAGAATTCCATCCCCTTACCCAGGGGATAGGGTCAAAAGGTCAACTTTCAATTTTTCCAGAATGTCATGTTGCATATCAAATTAAAGGGAATCAGGTATGCAGCAACATGGCAGCAAATTTTTTTTCCCGCAGACCCCCACCCACCCCCCTCCCCCTGGGGGATAGGGTCAAAAGGTCAAATTTCAACTTTTTCAGAACACCGTCATGTTGCATTTCAAATTAAAGGGAATTGGGTATGCAGCAGTCAACTGCCCCTGCCCCCACAGGGCTGGAAAATAGCACTTATCTGCTCGGATTAACATGTGCCTCAGGCTGAAGGGCAAGTGAAAATTTTGATATTTCTAGTGATTTTTTTTCCATATATATATATATGCAAATACTTTGTGATGCAGGGCGAGTGCTATTTTATGATATTTCAAGGCCTGCTCTGACTAATAAAGCATTATTTAGCCACTTTTGTCTGCTTCCCTGGTCTGTAAATGTTCTTATTTAGTTTATACTGCAAACAATACAGACCCAGATCAGACTGCTTCCCTTGTAAACATTTCCTTCCATGAAAAATCTTATTGAAAAAATCCAGTCTGTAGTTCATTTGAATGTATGAGCAGACAATAATCTAAGGAAAAAAGTAATTGCTGGCTAAGTTCTTGTGTAGTCGTAAAAATCCTTGTCACAATGCAGGATACAGTTTGTAATATAAACATCTGAGAGTCCTGGTGTCAAATTGATGTTAAACAATTTGGATCCTGATCAGGCCTGATGTTTAGTGTAGGTATGATCTGTATTTTAGTTTGGTTTACCTTGTTATTTTACGTCTCACTCAACAGCTATGGTCATGTCTGGACAGTCAGTTCACTTAACCATACTTTTTTTACTGGGCAAGTTTGAACAAGCAGTTAACCAGTAGTTCGTGCATTAAGTTCTGACAATAATCCTTGAATAAATCAGCAGAATGGAGGAAAATAGCCATAGAAATTATTTCATGATCAGTCTCCAAGAAATTATGGGACCAGACTGGGATCGAAATTGCGACCCCTGGATCTGCAGTAAGACATACATCTGTAGTCAGACATATTACTGACTGCCATGTGCTATGCAGCCAAGTATGATCTGGATTTAAACTTTGTTCAAAGTCTACCAACAGAATACCCTAGCAGATGGCCCAAAAGGTCATCTAAATTATGAATACATATTTCATTTGGGCCTGATCCGGATCAAAACTGTATGTCTTTCTGTTGGTATTACTGAATTTGTTTTGAAAAAGTAATTTTATAAAGAACCAGCCGACAACACAAATGCTAAAATTATAATGTTACCTCTCAACTATTTAACAAAAACTGTTAAAGTGGACAAATGTTTTATGTATACTTAGCTGATATTAATATTAGTTTTATTACTATGCCGAAGCTAATTCAGGACTACCACCACAATGTCAAACAGTTTGGATTCTGATCAGGCCTGAGATGTAGGGCCTGATCTGGATTCAAACAGTTATTGCTTAAAGGAGTCACGGCTTGTTTGACTGTGCATGTCAAAACAAACCTACTAATTATCCCTTGAGACAAAGTCCGAATCCAAGTGTTTGTCATTCTGTTGGTATTACTGAATTTGTTTTGAAGAAGTTAAATCATGAAGAATCAGCAGACAACACAAAGGCTAAAATCATATTACCTCTCAACTACATGTATTTAACAAAAACTGTTAAAGTAGACAAATGTTTTATTTTTATTTGCTGATATTAATAATATTAGTTTTATTACTATGCCCAAGCAAATTCAGAAAAAAAAAACACAATATCAAACAACTTTGATCCTGTAATCTGTACCCGAGATGTAGGACCTGATCGGGATCTAAACTCTTTGCAAAGTGAACAAAGAGATGGAACAAGCAGGTGGCCCTAACAGGTGCAGCTTTACTGTGAATACAGATATATGGGCAGTATAATGTGAAAAACTGTCTTTGGGTTTGTGACGGAGTAAATCTAAAAATACAGTTTACCCGCTTGCTTCACTACAACATGCAGCAACTGAGCTGGATCCATACCATATACAATATAAATGTGAATAAATGCAGAAAAAATACTTTGCCATTGAATAAGATCCTCTAAGGATGAATACTGTGCAGAAAAAAATCCCCATGGGGAAAAATCCCTGCGAGGAAATATCCCCGCGGGGATTTTTCCCCATGGGGAAAATCAAAATGTTAATATATACTTGAAACATACTCAAATGTGTCATACAGATTGCAAGAGTGAACCTAAGCTTGATTTTAGACCCTTAAACATGTTTTAAAAAATCCCCGCGGGGATTTTTTCTCCAAAAATCCCTGCGGGGAAAAATCCCCGCGGGGAAAAATGAAAAATTGTTATTACTGGTGGAAATTCATTTTTACACACCATTAACATGAGATCTTGTCATATTTGAATAAAAAACTGAGTTTTAGAATTTTCGAAAATCCCCGCGGGGAAATTTTTCGCACGGGGAAAAAATCCCCGCGGGGATGGTGAAAAATCCCCGCGGGGAAATATTTTCCCCGCGGGGATTTGCAAATCCCCGCGGGGATTTTGACCTTTGTCGTGGAATATTTTCTAGGTCATTACAGATTTTAAGCCAAAAACCTATAGAATTTCCTCAGTAGGGTCTATTCTACTGGAATTAAGTCACTTTAGCTTTCTATGTCAACCAAAAGTACTAGGTCATTTTGCCAAAAACTGGTTTGGCAAAAAAATTCCGGTGGCAGTTCTGATGATGATGATCAGTGATGATCCAGATCAGCTGATTTACACACACAGCATAGCAAAAGTATTAGTCTGCAAGAGAAGGCTCACACTGTGCACAGCATGATTGAATAAAAGAAGAACTTTGCTGTAAAACAGAGTTGATCCAGATCAGCAGGCTTATACATTACAAGGCATTTTGTTGTTTGTCTGTAAGAGATGGCTCACACTGCGCACAGAATTGAGTAAAATAAGAATATTGCTGTGAAACAGTGTTGATTCAGATCAGCAGGCTTATACATCACAAGGTAGAGATTGTATTGTTTGTGCATGGGCGAAGGCTCACACTGGGCACAGCATGATTGACTTAGCAGGAATTTCGCTGTGAAACAGTGTTGATCCAGATCAGAGTGCCCATAGAAATAAACAGCCATATTTTGTTAGAACTGTCTTATCCCAGATGAGAAGGCTCATCTGCGTATACATAATTGTCATTTAAATTACATTGATGTTAAATTTGGTGTAAAAAGGAAATTAATAAGAAGCTGGACTTAGTAAACAACATTTACTTGTGACGTCCGTTCTGCTCGATGACAAACAAATGTAGCATTTCTGAAAGTAAAATAGTTCAGGAAACTACATTTGAAAGTCATTTTTGAGAGGTTTAGCGATAAATCGTCTATTTTGCGCGTTAGTTTGTTGTGAATTTCGCATTGGATTGGCTGTTGTACACTACAGCAGTATAAATCCAGACAGACTTTCCTCCATATATAAAGTCCAAACAGTATTCGCTATTCTAGCTGTTTGGTTGTCACCCCTTCAACCAATCACCCAGGTCTTAAAAAAAAAAAAAAAAAAAAAAAAAAAAAAATATAATAATCATGAAACAGTCATCTCATTAAAAATTAATATACGGTGACTTGGTTGTGTCAGTGACTAGAGAGGTGCTGCCTGAAATACATCACAAATGTCAGTGTCATAGTAACTATTAAATATACAAGGTATAGAACATTTTTGTTTATTGTATGAATTTCTCTACACCAAACTGGCAAGAGGCTTCCTGATAAGCAATTGAGCTGACAGAAGTTCTCTGCCTGCATGTTTGGTGTGGAACAAATTCATAGTAATAAGACAAGAATATATATGGTGGCCTAAATTCATCAACATACAGTTACAAAACAAATAAAGATTGTTTTCTCCTAAAGTGGCCCAGTAGAACATTTTTTGTTTATTGTATGAATTTCTCTACACCAAACTGGCAAGAGGCTTCCTGATAAGCAATTGAGCTGACAGAAGTTCTCTGCCTGCATGTTTGGTGTGGAACAAATTCATAGTAATAAGACGGAAGGGTATATGGTGGCCTAAAATCATCAACATACATTTAACAAAAATTGTTTTCTTCATAAGACGCAATTTAGAATAATGGCGGATAAAACTGTAGATGAAAGAGAAATGCGAAAAGTAAGGAGAGATCAAATTAGAGAGGAAAATCAACAGAGAGCCCAAGAGGAGGATAGGCGAAAGGCTATGGCTGAAGCCTTAGCAAATCTGCAAAGGCAGAGAGAATTGTATCTGAAAGTTCTTAGGGCTGGCAAAGAAGAGCAGTTACCCATTAGGGAGGTGGAGAGTAGAGAAACAGAGGTCAGCTATCATGACTCTCAAGAAAAACCTCAGGAACAGCCATTACACGAGCTAACTGCACACAGTGCAAATAGGAATGAACAGGAGAGAAATACTCTACAGGCATCAGAAAGGGGACACGCTGATAGAGGCTCAAGCACTTATAGTGTGGCAGATTATGAACAGACTTACAAAACAATAGACAATGTAAGCAAATTCAGACAGAGTGAGATGAGAGAAACTAGTGCTAGTAGAGAGTCAAATAGTCCAGCAGGAATTATGCATAGTACTCCTAAAGAGGACAAGTATGCATCATTAGATCAAGACATATTGGAACTTGATCGCATGTTAGCCAGTCTAAAAGAGACTAGAAACAAATCATATGAGAAAGGAAAGAGAGAACCACAGTTGGCTAGTAGTAGTCAAACTGAGATAAAGCTTATCTCCAGGGAAGAGATGGATCAAAAGTCCTATGACCAACTGGAACCAAGCAGTAGTCAGGCACCAGTTCGAAAGAAATTGACATTCTATGAACCTTGCATAGAAAGTAGGACAGTTGATAGGGATAGTCAAGTAAAAAGAATGGACAGTAGACAGCATCCTGACACAAACCAAGATATTTTCCGTGACAAGGAAGAGCCGCAGCAAAGTATAGAAGCTAGAGAGAAACTTGCTAGATTGGAAGCATATCAAAAAGATTTAGAACAACAATATAATCAAATAATATACAGAGGTGCTGAATCAAGTGGAAAAAGTCATACCATAGAAACGAGTGAACAGTTAGGGTACATGCGAATTCCACAACTGACTGCGCATTTGCAGCCTAGAGATGAAGTGACTCAGATCAACCAATATGTTTCAGATAAACAGATACCTCAAAAGTATAAGCTTGATCCAATGCCTACTTCAATGGACAATAAAGATAAAGAGAATGTTGTAACAACAGAACTGTACAAGCAGCCATGTGCTGAAGGAATCTCTGATTTAAGGACAGGACTCCAGGAAAAAGCAAGAGTGACTAGCAAGAATACAGTAAGTCAGAAGGAAATACCCATTCCTCAAGATAGGGTGTCTCAGGAAATGTACAGAAATGGTATTAGGTATGACCAGAATGAGTTAGGATACCATGAGAAGAAGTATGCATACAGGGTTCCTGAATATATTGGTCCAAACCAATATATTAAACAAGAAAGTGATTTGAATCAAAAGGAGCGGGGGCATTATCAAGGCCAAATGATAGACTCTGTAATTCCCAGTAGACTAGTTGAGGTTGTCTACGAAATTGAAGGCCAGAAGTATGTAACTCTGTGCCCTGATAATAGTAGGCAATATTGGGTTGAAAAGGAGGCGCCAATGCATAGATATGCAAATCCACCAACCCTTAGTGAAGTGGAACAGAGAGATTCAAAGGATGTAGCATCTCAATTTCATGACCAACGAATAAAAGTTGGATACTGTGATCAATTTGGGGAGCTAAAGCTTGATAATAGAACAAGGGGAGGAGAGTTTAGTAATAGGCAGAGTGGAGCATTAGGGCTTAGAAAGCAACATGCTGATCCTTATGCAGGAAGCTATGAGATCAGGGATAAAGGAGAAAGTCTTCAATGTTTTATAGATCAGGAAGTCAGGGAAAGACGCAAGAAGCGTGAAAATAACATCCTGACATTGGAAGATGAAATAAAGAAAAAAGCAATGGAGATAAAAGCCAAGGAAGAATGGGTAAAGTCACAAGATGAATTAAGAAAAAGAATAGAAATAGTAGATCCCATTGAAGAGGAATTGAAAGTTAAAGAACATATATTAAAAGAGAAATTAAGAATTTTGAATGAAAAGGAAATTGAACTCAGCAGAAGAGAATCCAATCACAAGACATTGGGAATCAATCAAACTAATGAAGATAATAAGAGGAGCAGCACAAACATTCTAACAAAAAGTAAAGCCAATGCAATTGGTGCAGAACTAGATGAAGAGACTAAGACCATCCTAACTAGCAATTATACAGAGAAAGAAGCTAAGAGTGTAGATTTACCAAAAGCAACAGAAATCATAGGAACAAGCTACGAAGGAAGTAATAGCTTTCCAAAAATTACCTCTTTTTCTGGGGAAGAACCGAAACCCAAAAGCGAGGCAACCTATGAAGAATGGATTTACGAAGTAGAGTGCATACAGAAGGATAGTATATATTCTGAGCAAATTATTGCCCAAGCAGTACGTAAGTCTTTAAAAGGTCCTGCTAAAAGAGTTCTCTTACCATTGGGGCCTTCAGTCAGCATTAAAGATATGCTTAGCAGACTTGAAGGAGTTTTTGGCAATGTGGCCACAGGAGAAAATATTCTGCAAGAATTTTATACTGCCTCACAGAAAGCAGATGAGTCTGTCACTGCATGGGGCCTTAGGATAGAGGAAATATTGCAGAAAGCTGTGATTAAAGGCAATGTGAAGGATTCTGACACCAATGAAATGCTGAAAAATATCTTCTGGAATAATTTGAGAAATGATAGGTTGAAGAATGCAACAAGGGCTAAGTTTGAAAGCATTCAGTCTTTTGATTTGCTTCGAAGAGCTGTCAGAGCAGAAGAATATGATATGAAAATGAACAAAAACAGTGTTCAACCACCTCAAATAAAACAGGAACAAGTCCATGAAAATAAACAGGAGGAAACCTCTTTAATCAAACAACTCCTGTCTAGGATATCAGAATTAGAAAAACAGATGAAAGATAGTTCAGACAGAAGGCAACCATCTAACCCATCTCAAAACAAAGACAACAAAAAGACAGAGAAAAAGGATAGTAAAACTTCCAAATACCATTCGGAAAACTAGATGGCGTCTCCGTCGAGGGGCAGACTGGGGACAGACGCCAACCAAGCCCTATTAAACATAACTTCTTGGATAGACTTATAGGCCACTCCAATGAGTCAAGCATTACCATAAATGGTGCTGAAACATATGCACTGATAGATAGTGGTTCATCCATAACCACAATTTCTGAAGACTTATACAAGTCTCTTGTGCCGATTCCAGAACTTCGGCCTCTAACAGATTTGAAGGTAGAGGTAGCTGGAGGATATAACCTGCCATACTCTGGGTACATAGAATGTGCTATAGGAGTTCCATTTCTTGAAAAAGAGATATATATACCAGCTCTTATAGTTCCTACCACGGATTATAGCTTAAAAGTACCTGTGGTTGTTGGAACTAATGTAATTAGGGAATGCTGGAACACACCAGACCACATTAAAGAAGTTCCCAAGGAATGGAAAAATGCTTTTGTTGCATCAAAGCAATCTAGAGTTGGAGTGGTCAAATCAACCAACGCCTATGATATCAAGGTGCAACCTAAGGAAACATTGACACTTTCTGGGCTTGTTAGGAAAAATAGACAAGTGGAAGCAGTTATTACTGAGCAGACAGAAGGGGCCTCAACAAGAATTGGCGTCTGTCCTCGGATTGTTTCCTTGCAGAAAATAGGAACAAGTCAAAGAGTACCTGTTCGAATATACAACATGTCTGCAAAGGTATTGCACATCAAGCCAAATTCAGACTTATGTGAATTACATGATGTTAAGGTCCTCAGGCACATTGATCCTGTTAGTTCAGATATCAAGAAGGCTCAGATTAATCAGCAAAGTACCAGTGTGAAGGACAAGGAAGATCTTCCTGAAGGAATAAACTTAGGCGATGCTAGCGTATCAGAAGAGGAGAAATCACAACTAAATCAATTTCTTGGAAAATGGAAGCATATATTTTCAACAAGCTTTACTGACTTGGGTAACTGTGATCTTGTAAAGCATAAGATAAATTTGACAGATGAGCAGCCAATAAAAGAACCACCTAGGAGAATACCTCCCGCACTATATACTGAGGTCAAAGAACATCTTGTTGAAATGATAGAGGCAGGTGCAGTTAGACCAAGTCACAGCCCATATTCTTCAAACATAGTTTTAGCAAGAAAGAAAGATGGTTCATTAAGATTCTGTGTAGACTTTCGCAAATTGAATAACAAAACAGTCAAGGATGCATATGCTATTCCTAGAATAGAAGAGTCTCTTCATCTGCTTGCTGGTGCTAAATACTTCTCTAAGTTAGACCTTAGAAGTGGTTACTGGCAAGTAGAGATTGAAGAGGAGGATAAGGAGAAGACAGCTTTCCAGATGGGTGGCCTGGGATTTTATGAGTTCAATCGAATGCCTTTTGGATTGTGCAATGCCCCAGCAACTTTTCAGAGACTCATGGAACGCTGTATGGGGGATTTAAACTTGAGGGACTGCCTGATATATCTTGATGACATAGTGATATTCTCATCAACGTTTCAAGAACATCTTGAGCATCTTGAGGCAGTCTTCTCTCGTTTAGCTGAGCACAATCTAAAGCTGAAGGCATCTAAGTGCGAGTTCTTAAAGTCAGAGGTTACCTATTTAGGTCATGTAGTTTCAGAGGAAGGCATACAGACAGATCCTGAAAAATTGGAGTCAATAAGAACATGGCCGGTACCTCAAAATGTTAAGGAAGTAAGATCTTTCCTAGGATTTACAGGATATTATAGGAGGTTCATCAAGAATTATGCTAGTATTGCAAGGCCACTTAATGACCTTCTAGTCGGCCACTGCACAAACAAAACAGAAAAGACTAAATCCAACAAAGTGAAAAAAGCACCTTTTGATTGGAATCACGACCAGCAAATGTCATTTGAAACACTAAAAGAAAAACTTATGAGCCCTCCAATTCTGGCCTACGCTGATTACAGCTTGCCATTCAAGCTACATACTGATGCATCAGGCACTGGTTTTGGAGCTGTATTGTACCAGGAACAAGATGGAAAGGAACGAGTAATTTCATTTGCAAGCAGGAGTCTCAAACCATCTGAAAAAAACTACCCTGCTCATAAACTTGAATTTTTGGCACTCAAATGGGCTGTGACAGAAAAATATCACGACTATCTTTATGGAGCAACTTTTGAAGTCATTACTGATAACAATCCGCTGACCTATGTTTTTACAACAGCAAAGTTAGATGCCACAGGTCAACGTTGGCTTGCTGCACTGTCCAATTATAATTGTACTATAAAGTATAGGAGTGGGAAGAACAACGCAGACGCAGATGGTCTGTCAAGGCTCCATGACAATGAGAAAAAATGTCAGGCAACAGTATTTCCAGAAGTTTTGAAGGCAATGAGCCAGAGTATTGTTGTACAAGCACATAATTTTCCTCTTGTAGAAAGTCTTCCCGCTTGTAGTTTGGATGATATTGATACATATCCGGATAACATACCCAAAGAGGCCCTGGAAGGTTCAGCTCTTACGATTCAAGATTGGCATAAGGCACAAGCTGATGATAAGAATATAGCATACATTGTAAAATGCCTTTCCGCTAAATCAAAGCCAAGTAGACAAGAAATTGACCGCAAGAACATAGACAGCAGATATAAATTAGAATGGGAAAGATACAGGTTAAAATCTGGCATTTTGTATAGAACATATCATGTGGAAGATGAGGAATTTCACCAACTTGTACTTCCAGAGTCACTCCAAGACATAATTTTCAAAAGCTACCATGATGATCTTGGACATCAAGGAAGAGATAGAACCCTTGCTCTCATCAAACAGCGTTTTTATTGGCCTGGCATGACTCAATATGTACAGAACAAAGTACAGCAGTGTGCAAAATGCATTAGGAGAAAAACTCGTCCTACAAAAGCAGCTGAACTGGTCAATATTACATCCAGCACACCAATGGAACTTGTTTGTATTGACTACCTGTCTCTTGAAAGGTCAAAAGGGGGATATGAAAATATTCTAGTGATTACGGACCATTTCAGCCGTTAGCCCAAGCAATACCAACAAGGAATCAAACAGCTAGGACTACAGCCAGAGTTTTATATGAAAACTTCTTCGTCCATTACGGTTTCCCAGCTAAACTACACAGTGATAAGGGGGCTAACTTTGAGAGCAAGGTCATCAAGAAGCTCTGTGAGATAACAAAGATTAAGAAGACCAGAACAACCCCTTACCATCCCATGGGAAACGGAATGGTCGAAAGGTTTAATAAAACACTCTTGGGCATGCTGGGGACCATGACAGACAAGCAAAAGCTCAACTGGAAAGAACATGTCTCGACCTTAACCCAAGCTTACAATGCTACAGTACATGAAAGCATCGGATATTCCCCCTTCTATTTAATGTATGGTAGGCACCCACGCTTAGCGATTGATGCTTTTCTTGGATTACTGGATAGTGAGCCTGTTCGGAAAAGTCACCAGAATTATGCTGAGCAGCTAAAAGCAAGAATGGCTGAAGCTTATAAAGAAGCTGGAAAACAGGCAGCAAGAAAGGGGCGCAAATATAAACAATATTATGATGAGAAGGTAAGGTATGCTGTACTTGAACCAGGGGATAGGGTTCTAGTGAGGAAGGTTGGCATCCAAGGAAAACACAAGCTTGCAGACCTGTGGGAAGCAGATCCATATATTATCAGGTCACAGCCCATACCTGATGTTCCTGTGTTTAGAGTTGAGAAAGAAAACTCTCCAGGTAAGTTTAAACTCCTGCACAGGAATATGCTTCTGCCTTTCCATGGGCTGCCAAGTCCTTTCTTTGAACCTTCTTCACCAAGAAAACCAACCAAACCTGCACCAAAGGACTCAGTAGTAGAGAACACAGATACTAGCTCTTCATGTTCTGATACAGAGTCATCTGCCTCAGAAGAATCAGCCTCGTCCACCATACCTAGATATGTAATCCCCCAGAAAAGAGGTCAACCAGCCAGGAGAATTCATCAAGAAGAAAAAGAAAGCCAAAACCCACCACGCAGACGACCCCAACGAGTTAGACGCCCCCCTAATTGGATGAGGGGTGGGGACTGGGACCTAAGGTGTAAGCAACACACTTTTAAAGTCGACCCAAAAGATGTTGTGTACCTTTAGAATACAGACAATTATTATCCTGTTCTGTGGACCTCTGCTTAAGTATTTTAATTAATATTATATGTGGTGATGTGGAATACTTTTGATTACAGACATGACTTGTCCCTGTGTGGCTTCAACAATTAAAGACAGGTTTTTATTATTTTAGATTTTTTTGAATGGTTTCAAGAGATTCGAGGACGAATCTATCTCAGCAGGGGGAAAGTTTATATATAGAATGAGTGAAGAGAGACTGATATGTTTGTTTGTTGTACTATGGTTCCTATATCCTATATCCTATAGGCCATTTCCCAAGGTCCCTACAAGTCCAAATCTCTATTTGGTACCCTTCAAAACAGTCCAATAAGTGTGCATTACTAGTGTAAATGTCAGTATGAGAGTGCATTTTTATATTTCTATGTAGATACCTGCTGCAAATGGAGATAGTAAAGATCCCTTGTCTTGCCGCAACATTAATTGATTGCAAGATTTTTTTTTTCTATTTCGTCTTGTTGTTTGTTTGATTGTATATAGTCAGTTTTATAACTGGCATATTCTGAACAACAGTGTTTAGCAAACTGTTAATACAGTATGCATTGCAGTGTTGTTTATACTTATTGCCTATTTGAAAGATGTTTATTGAATGCTACTTTTGAATCATGTTATCTATGGTTATGACATTGGCTTGAGTCAGCAAGCACTGTATTGTTGGCAAATCACCATGAATTATCATCATCATCATCACCGCCATCATCTTTATCATCATTATCATCACGTTTATCATCCTCCTCGTCATCATCATCATCATCATCATCATCATCATCATCATCATCATCATCATCATTTGCTAACGTTTGTAGTATGGCCAGTGCATATATATATATAAGAGAGTAGCATTCTATTTTCAGGGTTAGCATGAATAATTATGTATTATTAGATCATTTTTTTGTGTGTTCATTTATTTATTGCAATTTCATCTTGTAAATGTGGTAGTTGGCATATGATCTTCAATATATAACTTTGTTTTATAAATGTCGGGACGCCATTTTGCTTAGCAGGGAAGCATGTCATAGGTTGGATTTGGATTGCAAAAGGTCAAAGAAAGGAATGCTATTATTTCACTATGTGATCTACTCACCTTTGTCCTTATGGTTCCCATTTCCATTCATTTTCCTTATACCCCCCTACTATTACACTAATACTAACTGCATGTACCGTTACATCTATGTCACGTCACCTATATGCATGAGCACTAGCATGCCTCAGTGCACTTGCCATATAGCCGTTCAACAGCGAAGTTCCAGACTTCGCTGTACTGCTTTGACGTTATAGATCTATTGTTTAATATATTATATATATATTATTTCAGGTACGTAGTTTTAAGTATTTTGGAATTTATAAATGAAATTTAGGATAAGCTAGTGTTTTGACGTTTTGATATTTAGATAGTTTGATATTTTGTAATGGAATTGCAAGAGGTGTTCATTTGGCTTTTTATCACAAATCCGTACTCATATCCCTCATATTGTACTCTATGTCATTTTCTATGCTTTTCAAGTCATACAGTGAGCATATATACAGGCAATATGAGCATGTTGGCTGTATATATATTCATTGTAGGCACTTGCCATATAGCCGTTCAACAGCGAAGTTCCAGACTTCGCTGTACTGCTTTGACGTTATAGATCTATTGTTTAATATATTATATATATATTATTTCAGAATAACCATGTAGATAATCGGAATATACCATCATCGTTTATATCATCTTGAGTTGTCCATATTTGAACCACCCGACCGGTGACATACCTTAGGGATATAATACCATGCTCTGACCGTTGTCATGAGACAATAACAACTGAAGGAGCATGGTTCATATCTTAGGGATATATTACCATGCTCTGACCGTTGTCACTAGACAATAACAGCTGACGGAGCATGGTTGATATCTTAGGGATATATTAGCATACTCTGACCGCTGTCATGAGATGATAACAACTGACGGAGCATGGTTCATACCTTAGGGATAAATTACCATGCTCTGACCGTTGTCACTAGACGATAACAACTGATGGAGCATGGTACATACCTAAGGGATATATTACCATGCTCTGACCGTTGTCACTAGATGATAACAACTGACAGAGCATGGTTAGGGTATTTCATTTTTTGGACTTTTTCTCTGATCACCTATATAATTAAACCAACTGTTTTCTAAGATAAAGGATATATCCAGACCAAATTTCAGCTCAATCCGTCAATGTTTGAACCTCCCCCTACCTGGTTGAATTTTTAACCCTACGGCTGTCTGTAGGCAGATTTCCCTACAATAAAGGTATCATTTTGAACGTATTCCACCTACAATCTTTTGCTGTAATTGTGCAATACCAATAATATGAAGTGGTTTCCACTCATTTATGCCCATATTTTAAAATAGAAATACTGAATTAATATTATGAATAAGTTAATTGACATTGCCAAAAAGGTGCGTTTTTCCTGAAAATTGAAAAAAAGACAATTTTGAATTTTTTTCCATTTGCAGTCTCGAGAAGGCTCTTATAATAGTCATCTGGTAATGGTCTCAACTGTAATATTTTTTAATACCTAATGATGTACCAATTTGATTTTACAGAGATCATTATAACAATACTTTACCATATATTTCTAAGATATTTTTGTTTTAGTGATGTACTAATGATGGCTCATATAATACTGTATTGTTCTAAAAGGTATAAAGTGATATTACAAGTCATCCAAATGAAAACCATATACTCAGCATGCTCAGGGGAAGCTTCCCTATGGATCTCTCATGAGATCTTGAGAGCATCAAGTAATGAAGGATACAAATGAACTTGTGTACTGTGTAGCCATAACTTCCTTCAAACCAATAATCACAGACTCATAAAAAGGCAGGGATTAGAAGGTACCATAGGTGTTGTAGAAGAGACTGTCTAACTACATGTACAATTGAAGCATCAATGTCCTGATATGTACACATCTGCTCCCACATAGTGTACATTGAAGTCCAATCATGGTGCCTCAGCAACCAACTCTGGGTTGAAGGAACCCTGGTTCTATACTCATGGTCATATATTTTGGCAAGCATGTTTGGTGTGAGAAGTCCAGGGGGTGTTACATTGAACGACAACATAACAAGCTTCATGATATACAAGCAGGAGCCAAGACATCTGGCATGGTGTAATGCACCAAGAGTTTCATTAAAAGTCTCAGGCAAATAACCTGACCACACAGACTCTTGATGACAAGCTCACTGTTCTCTGTAGACGTCTCTTCTGAAGTCATCTTCAGGTAGGTGCTGCTGTAAGCAGTTACGGACATCTAATGAATGTTCTTGCTATATGAAAGGCATGAGGGCTAGAAACATCTTGCCCATATATGTCTAAGCTGAACTTGGTCAACTTTTGTGAGGAAATCCCTTTCAAACCGCCCAGAGTATGTCGGAATTTCATGAATAGGGTATTTGTTAGGTATACGTAGCTGACGGATAGAGTTGTAAACAATGAACTAAACAAAGCACTCAGTTAAGTTCAAGTATCTGTCACAGGACCAGGAGCTTCAAGAATGTTGAATATGCAACTCCCCATGACAACATGCTAGCCACCTGATGTATTTACCAAGCTCTTATTCGAAAAGTGTTGTGGAGCCATGATTCTGTCCAGTGTTAAAAGCTTTTGTGTCCTTACTCATATGAATAATGATGTTCACTGGTTTGCATGTGCCTTACACTGAGAGTGGTCATCAAAGTACTTTTCTTACTCAGCTGCCAGACATTGTATGTGGTGTTCCAGTTATCACGAGCTGCTCATCAGCTTCTTGGTCGTTTGCATACTTTATCTTTCCGTCCTAGTGGAGAACATTGACCTGAGGAAGTTGAATGGCCTGGAATTACACTTAAAGATGGACCAATCGTATTCTCCCATATATTAGCCTGTTGGGATGATTCTCTGAGTCTTTGATTGTATTCCTATTTGATGACTATTTGTTGATGCTGAGTCCCATTTATTGTGGGTGTTTTGTGTGAGGTCCTTTAGTTTTGCAGAACTTTGTGTCCTTTCTAGTTTTGTAATCATTTTGCTGTGGAAGAGAGAGCTGGATGCTTTACATTTATTGTTTCCTGAATGTCAATTCTCTGTCATTGTTCCCCCGAGTTTGCTTACCTCCTTGCCATGGTTCGGGGGCTTAATTCGCACGGGGGACTTTATTTTTTGAATAACTGTCCCCTCTGCTTAGAACTAAAGGTAAGCCAGGCGCTCGCCCTCTGGCGCCCTAGAAATATGGATGGCTGCCCGGCACCACTGGGGACAGACTGTATGTACCTTCGTACGTAAGCAGGCCTGTTTGCGTCTCTTGTTTTGCAGACTTGAGAGGTGACAGGTTGGGGTTAGAGTCCTCACGCAAACCAGTGGTAACTGTCCGTACAAATCGTAACTATGGCAACCTTTTTTATAAATAACCAAAAGCTTGAATTTATCAAAAACTGCATTACACTAGTAAAACTGTAAAGAAGATAAAAGTCAAATAAAGCAGTTTTAATTTTATAACTGCTATCGTCTTAATCATTGAGTTCTAGATCTTGTTGAACATTTATTTTTAAACTTTTACCTAATATATATGACAGTTTACATGATTAACTGTCCTGTAACTAAGTTACATTCTTGCACTTATTTTTTTTTAAAAGTTCTGTATTGAAGAGCTTTAAAGTTCTGTATTGTAAGGATATCTTCAGATTTTAACTAGAAGAGCAATTTACCTTGGATGGAATATTTTTGCTAAATTCCAACCTCTTATTCAAAAGAACGTACTGTAGTTCTTTCTGTCTCAAATTCAATTATTTCTTTTAATACTATATATGTCTTGTTTATATTAACAGCATTAAAACTCAACAGGCTTAAATTGATCGGGTCTACTACAATAATTTCAATTTCAAACTTTTTATATAATCTATCACAGTTTCTTTTCTAAACTGTACATCACAACCGGGCTTATACCGTGTCTGTAGGGTTAAAATATACAGATTGCTTTACTGCTGTAGTAGATAAGGTGAAAACTCTTATTAAAACAGTGTGCTGCCTGTTTGCCGTGGGTTTGCGACGCGTGAATGGGAGAAGAGAATCCTGACAATTGAGGAAAGCCCAGGGATCTCCAGCTTTCCAACACATTGTTTTGGTCTCGGATTCAGCTAGACGTGAGTCCAGTGCTAGGTCCGGCGCTGGATCAATCGGCTGGGTGGTCCATCTCTTGAAACCATCTTATTCTTTCTTCCTTCTGTCTACTTTAAAGTATCTTTTAGGTACATAACCGGGTTTAATTTTTCTTCATTTATATCTTACTGTTTGGTTTCAAGAGTGACTGCTCATGGGCCAATCTTGGGGCATATGGACCAGCGTTAATAAGGCTTTTGAGAGTGGTGAGGGGGGTCATCAAAATACGGGTGGGGACGTCCAATAAATGTTAGACTTTTTTCTTAAGGGAATCTGCGTTTGATATGTATTGGACGTTAATCTTAAGCTGGAAGAACTACTGGAAAATATGAACCGGAGTATAATAGATATGTAGCTTTAATGTAGGAAATAGGAGAGCCATTTCCATATTACATTCCCTTGTTGGGCTCCACGGTGGGTGAGGAACATATCTATGGAACTACAAAATCAACAATATGGATCATGCTAAATTCAATTTTACCATGGTCCCCCCTTCGACCCCAGATCCAAACCTGGGTTTGACCTCCAATCTTGCGTTGTCGCAAGACAACTATCCTACTCTTTCTTCAAGTGCAAAAAATAAACGACAACGACCGGACTCTGACGATGAGAATAACATTTCCACAGTTTTCAAACCTGTTGACAATTTTGCTAAATTTCTGGTAATAAAATCAAATGACTTAGAAAAACCAATCACCTCTTTATCACCATTTGTTATAGAAAAACAGATTGAATCAACAATAGGAACGCCAAAATCAGTGAAAAAACTCAAAAATCAAACTCTATTAGTTGAAACGTCAAGGAAAACACAAACTGAAAATCTTCTTAAAATGAAAACCTTCTTTAATCTTCCAGTCACTGTTTCAGAACACCATACACTAAATTCATCAAAAGGTATTATAAGAGACAGAGCTTTAAAAGGAGAAACTGAAGAAAACATCAAAGAATATTTAAAGGATCAAGGAGTAATAGCAGTGAAACGCTTTACAATCAAAAAAGGAAATAGCACAATAGAAACAAATACTCTACTTCTAACTTTCAATAGGATAACAGTGCCAAAATCTTTAAGGATATTCTACAGATTCATACCAGTAGATATCTATATACCCAATCCTCTGCGGTGTTTTAACTGCCAGAAATTTAACCACCATGAAAACAACTGCCCAGAAGATCTTGGGTCAGTATGTGAAAACTGTGGAACTGGAAATTACGACCACCTGACCAGTAAATGTAAAAACCCTACTAAATGTGTCAACTGTGGACTGAGTCGCCCCTCAAGATCAAACGAGTGTGAAATTTGGAAAAAAGAAAAGGAAATCATGAAAATCAAAGTTACACAAAATATTACATTCATAGAAGCTAGAAATTTGTTTGAAAAACAGCCAGATACTTCCTTTTCCAAAATAGTTCAATCCGTACAAATGAAGAAACCCGAAACTAAAACAACTGAAACACATTTTGATGAAAAAGATTTCAACATCACAGCCAGTTCAAAAGTTATAATACCGACAATATACAAAACAAAGGAATCAGCACAAAATACAGCAGCAAGTTCATCGTCTCAGCCTGGTCCATCCAAATCAAACAATCAACATGAAAAAACAAGATCTAGATCCAAAACACGGACAACAAGTAGGGACAACAGTAAGTCCCCTAAAACAAAAGAAAAACCAAACGTCAAAATTACAAGAATTCAACAAGATCAACCTGTCAAGACTGCAAATAAATATGGTCAACTAGAATCTATGGAGACATAGATTTCACTTAAGACCTGAACATGAAAGTTTCCAATATTTTAATTATAGTTACTCTTTCCTTTATGCTATTTGACATGGATTTTAAACATAAAATAATACAATGGAATTGTCGAGGTTTGAAGACCAAATTTGAAGAAATATGCGTCTTACAACAAGAAGAGAACCCATCTGTCTTCTGTTTACAAGAAACTTTTTTAAAAACTGTAGATAATATATCTTTAAAAGGTTTTAATTCATATCATCACATTCATACAGATTGTCAAAAACCTTCAGGGGGAAGTTCTATATTTGTGAAATCTTCCTGTCCTCAAAGAAAGATCAATCTTAACACTGAACTACAAGCCATAGCTATTTCAGTTACTCTTGATCGAGAAATTACTATTTGTTCTGTTTATATTCCACCTTCTTTTTCTTTGAAAATTGAACATCTTGATTCTTTATTAAAGCAACTTCCTTCTCCATATCTACTCTCAGGAGACTTTAATGGCCATAATATTCTCTGGGGTAATAAAGAAAATAATTCCAGAGGCGAACTCATCGAAAATTTCATTACAAACAATGATATATGTCTTATGAATGACAAATCAAACACTTATATGCATGATCCAACAGGCTCTTTTTCTTCCATAGATCTTTCCTTTTGCCATCCATCCCTTTTCCTTGACTTTAATTGGTCTGTTTGTAAAGATCAACATCATAGTGATCATTTTCCTATCATCATTAAAAGTAATACTTCCACAGTAGAAGATCATAATCCAAAATGGAAACTAAATAAAGCTAATTGGGAAGTATTTCAATCTTTATGTACTGATACAATAACTTTAGAAAGTTTCAAAGATTCTTCAGACCCTTTGTCTGATTTCACCTCTTCCCTTATTGATATATCTTCTAAATGTATACCCAAAACCTCGACAAATCCATCAAAAAGTAATCCATGGTACAATGATGAATGTAAAGAAGCTATTAAAACGAGGAAAAAAGCTCTAAATAAATTCAAAAAATATCCAACTAAGGACAATTTAAATGAAGTAAAAGTATTTAGAGCAAAGGCTCGCAGAACAATTAAGATATCGAAACGAAAGTCATGGCGTTCTTACGTTTCAAAAATTAATCACAAAACCCCTATAAAAAAAGTTTGGGATATGATAAGAAAAATATCTGGTAAGACAAAGTCACCCAGTTACACCCATTTAAACCATCCCGTTACAGAAACAAAAGCAACAAGTAAATTTGATATAGCTGAAACCTTAGGAGAAACATTTTTAAACAATTCATGTTCAAGAAATTACTCTGAAAAATTTCAAAAAATTAAAGCAGAACAAGAAAAAATTAAACTTAATTTCAAGTCTACAAATACTGAGGAATATAATAATCTTTTTAATTTTGATGAACTTTTGGATGCAATTAAACAATCACATGATTCTGCAACTGGACCAGACGAAATACATTATCAAATGCTTAAACATCTTCCAGAGAGTTCCCTCCAAGCTCTTTTATGTATATTTAATCATATATGGACTACTGGTGATTTTCCTGAAGACTGGCGATTAGCCACTGTAATACCTATACCCAAACCAGGGAAAGATCATGCTGAGCCAACCAATTATAGACCTATAGCTCTTACAAGTTGTCTTTGTAAAACTTTAGAAAGAATGATTAATAAAAGGTTGATTTGGTATTTAGAATCCAACAATCTTTTATCACGGTATCAGTCGGGTTTCCGAGCTGGCCGTAGTACAAATGATAATTTAGTTAAATTGGAAACTTTCATACGTGATACCTTTGTTAAAAAGGAACACGTTGTAGCTGTCTTTTTTGACTTGGAAAAAGCATACGATACCACATGGAGATATGGCATTATGAAAGATATTCATAAACTAGGACTAAGAGGTAGACTACCTACTTTTATTGAAAGCTTCCTTGCTGATCGCGCAATGCAAGTGAGGGTGGGATCCACTCTTTCTGATTTATATGATCAGGAACAGGGGGTCCCACAGGGCGGTGTACTTTCTACAACCCTTTTTAATATTAAAATCAATGATATCGTTAAATGCCTAGATAATTTAACAGACTGCTCACTCTATGTTGATGATTTTTGTATTTGCTTTCGATCAAAGAGTATGCGAACAATTGAAAGGCATCTACAGCAAAACTTAAACAAGATAGAACATTGGGCCACTAACAATGGCTTTAAATTTTCCAAGTCAAAAACACAGTGTGTACATTTCTGTCAGTTGCGAAAGCAACATGATGATCCAGTTCTTACATTATATGGATCGCCTATTCCTGTTGTACAGGAATACAAATATCTTGGTTTGATATTTGACAAAAAGCTTAGTTTTATCCCGCATATTAAATACTTGAAGGCAAAGTGCCTTAAATCCTTGAACATATTGAAAGTTTTATCTCACACTACTTGGGGTGCAGATCGAACAACACTCTTACAATTATATCGATCTTTGATTCGTTCAAAACTAGACTATGGATCCATTGTTTATGGATCGGCAAGAAAATCTTATTTAGCTATGCTTGACCCTATCCATCATCAAGGTCTTAGATTAGCCTTAGGAGCATTTAGAACATCACCTACTGCAAGTCTTTATGTTGAGGCAGATGAGCCATCTTTAAATACACGTAGAGAAAAACTTTCTTTACAATATGCTATTAGAATTGCTGAAAATAATTCAAATCCAGCTCATGACGTGACCTTTCAGCCCAAATACACAGATCTTTATGAAAGCAAACCAAATTTTATTAAATCTTTTGGCGTCAGAACTTTACCAGTCCTGGAATCTGCAAACATAAACTTTAAAAACATAGATAAAACTTTTACACCAAATATACCAGCATGGTGTATAAATAAACCAAAACTTATTTTCGATTTACACTCTGGTAAGAAATCAGAAACAAGTCCAATTATCATGAAATCTAATTTCCAGGAGCTAAAATTACATTACATGGACTATAAGCACATTTATACAGATGGTTCAAAAGACGATATGAAAGTAGGATGCGCAGTAGTATCTGATGACTTCTCTGAAACTATGCGAATTCCAGATGGGTCCTCAATTTTTACAGCAGAAGCAAAAGCTATAGATTTAGCATTAGATCTTATTGCCGACTGTGAAACTTCTAACAAATTTATTATATTTTCAGACTCCCTATCAGTATTAAAATCTTTAGATCATACATCTTCAAAAAATCCGCAAATTCAAAAACTACTTGAAAAACATCATGAATTATCAGAATTAAATGAAATAGTTTACTGTTGGATCCCTAGCCACATTGGCATTGCTGGCAATGAAAGTGTGGATCAAAAAGCAAAAGATTCTTTGAATTTACACCCTACAGACTTTTCAATACCTTATGCAAATTTTAAATCTTTTATCAATAGGTACATTTTAAACAAATGGCAAATTTTATGGAATAACAGTGTTGGTAATAAGCTCTTTGAGATTAAACCTGTCATTGGACAATCTCAACCAGTAGTACGAAATGTCAGACAGGAGGAAGTCGTCCTTGCTCGTCTACGTATTGGTCATACAAGGATCACACACTCTTATCTTTTAAAACGAGAGGAACCACCGTATTGTTTTGGATGTGATACACTCTTTACAGTCCGCCATTTTCTACTTGAATGTGGTGATTTTTCTCATATAAGAAACAAACACTTTCATGTTGATACAATCAAACAATCATTTAATGATGTACCTATTGATAAGGTCTTTTTATTCTTAAAAGAGATTAATCTTTTTAACAAATTGTAGCTATTATTTTCCTTTGAACTGTTTACTTATTTAAACTTACTTTCATCACATCATTTTCTTCTTTGCAGGAGAAGATCATGTATAGTCATCTGATTAGCCTATGTTGTTGTCAGATATTGTACATGATCTTCGCTGTAAAAAGATTACTATTTTTATCGTCTTTGCTAAACTCATGTTTTATGTGTCAAATTGTTAATATTTTAGCTTATCTATTATAGTTTTAATGTTCAGTAATACTTCTCTTACCTAACCTTGATGACGCTAATGACCCAAAAGGGTTGATGCGTCGTTAAACTCCAACTCATCATCATCATCTGTCATTGTTATTTGCCTCTTCCTCACGGTACTATGGGTTGGTGACAGGTCTGTAGTGTGTGATCGTGACATTTCCTGCTCATACTCACTTTTTGGCATATCTAAAATATCACAGTGATTTCTCACTTAACAAATCACTTTATATCTATTGGAACAATACAGTGAGTATTGCATTAAGACTAAACAATCTGAAATATACGGTATTGTTATAATTACAATCAAATGAGTACATGTACATCATTAAGTACTAAAACATAACAGTTAAGATCTAGACCAGATGACTGATAAGAGCCCTCTGCTTTTTGCCTTGAATGCTTGAAATAAGGAAAAACAATCCAAAATAATCTTTTTTTTCAATTTTCAGGAAAAAACACCTTTTTGGCAATGTTAATTAACTCAATTATTACATTTGTTCAGTATTTCTATTATAAATTATGGACATAAATGAGTTAAAACAACTTCAAATTATTGGTATTTCACAGTTACAATAAAAGAATATTGGTGGAATATGTTCCAAATGATACCCTTATTGTAGTGAAAATTGCCTACAGATGTCCGTAGGGTCAAAAATTCAACCAGGTAGGGGGAGGTTCAAACATTGATAGATTGAGCTGAAATTTGGTCTAGGTATATTGTTTATAATAGAGAACAGTTGGTTTAATTATATAGGTGATTAGAGAAAAAGTCCAAAAAATGAAACACCCTAAGCATGGTTCATATCTTAGGGATATATTACCATGCTCTGACCGTTGTCACTAGACGATAACAACTGACGGAGCATGGTTCATACCTTAGGGATATATTACCATGCTCTGACCGTTGTCATGAGACGATAACAACTGACGGAGCATGGTTCATACCTTAGGGATATATTACCATGCTCTGACCATTGTCACTAAACAATAACAACTGACGGAGCATGGTTCATACCTTAGGGATATATTACCGTGCTCTGACCATTGTCACTAAACGATAACATCTGACGGAGCATGGTTCATACCTTAGGGATATATAACCATGCTCTGACCGTTATCACTAGATGATAACAACTGACGGAGCATGGTTCATATCTTAGGGATATAATACCATGCTCTGACCTTTGTCATGAGACGAAAACAACTGACGGAGCATGGTTCATACCTTAGGGATATATTACCATGCTCTGACCGTTGTCACTAAACGATAACATCTGACGGAGCACGGTTCATACCTAAGGGATATATTACCATGCTCTGACCGTTGTCATGAGACGATTACAACTGAAGGAGCATGGTTCATAGCTTAGGGATATATTACCATGCTCTGACCGTTGTCACTAGACGATGACAAGTGAAGGAGCATGGTTCATACCTTAGGGATATATTACCATGCTCTGACCGTTGTCACAAGATGATAACAACTGACGGAGCATGGTTCATACCTTAGGGATATTTTACCATGCTCTGACCGTTGTCATGAGACGATAACAATTGACGGAGCATGGTTCATACCTTAGGGATATATTACCATGCTCTGACCATTGTCACTAAACGATAACAACTGACGGAGCATGGTTCATACCTTGAGATATATTACCGTGCTCTGACCATTGTCACTAAACGATAACATCTGACGGAGCATGGTTCATACCTTAGGGATATATTACCATCTCTTACCGTTGTTATGAGACGATAACAACTGACGGAGCATGCTTCATATCTTAGGGATATATTACCATGCTCTGACCGTTGTTATGAGATGATAACAACTGACGGAGCATGGTTCATACCTAAGGGATATATTACCATGCTCTGACCATTGTCACTAAACGATAACAACTGACGGAGCATGGTTCATACCTTAGGGATATATTACCGTGCTATGACCATTGTCACTAAACGATAACATCTGACGGAGCATGGTTCATACCTTAGGGATATATAACCATGCTCTGACCGTTATCACTAGATGATAACAACTGACGGAGCATGGTTCATATCTTAGGGATATATTACCATGCTCTGACCTTTGTCATGAGACGATAACAACTGACGGAGCATGGTTCATACATTAGGGATATATTACCATGCTCTGACCGTTGTCACTAAACGATAACATCTGACGGAGCACGGTTCATACCTTAGGGATATATTACCATGCTCTGACCGTTGTCATGAGACGATTACAACTGAAGGAGCATGGTTCATACCTTAGGGATATATTACCATGCTCTGACCGTTGTCACTAGACGATAACAAGTGAAGGAGCATGGTTCATACCTTAGGGATATATTACCATGCTTTGACCGTTGTCACAAGATGATAACAACTGACGGAGCATGGTTCATACCTTAGGGATATATTACCATGCTCTGACCGTTGTCATGAGACGATAACAATTGACGGAGCATGGTTCATACCTTAGGGATATATTACCATGCTCTGACCATTGTCACTAAACGATAACAACTGACGGAGCATGGTTCATACCTTGAGATATATTACCGTGCTCTGACCATTGTCACTAAACGATAACATCTGACGGAGCATGGTTCATACCTTAGGGATATATTACCATGCTCTTACCGTTGTTATAAGACGATAACAACTGAGGGAGCATGCTTCATATCTTAGGGATATATTACCATGCTCTGACCGTTGTCATGAGACGATAACAACTGACGGAGCATGGTTCATACCTTAGGGATATATTACCATGCTCTGACCGTTTTCACTAAACGATAACATCTGACGGAGCACGGTTCATACCTTAGAGATATATTACCATGCTCTGACCGTTGTCATGAGACGATTACAACTGAAGGAGCATGGTTCATACCTTAGGGATATATTACCATGCTCTGACCGTTGTCACTAGACGATAACAAGTGAAGGAGCTTGGTTCATACCTTAGGGATATATTACCATGCTCTGACCGTTGTCACTAGACGATAACAACTGACGGAGCATGGTTCATACCTTAAGGATATATTACCATGCTCTGACCGTTGTCACAAGATGATAACAACTGACGGAGCATGGTTCATACCTTAAGGATATATTATCATGCTCTGACCGTTGTCACTAGATGATGACAACTGACGGAGCATGGTTCACACCTTAGGGATATTTTACCATGCTCTGACCGTTGTCACTAGACGATAACAACTGACGGAGCATGGTTCATATCGTAGGGATATATTACCATGCTCTGACAGATGTCATGAGACGATAACAACTGACGGAGCATGGATCATACCTCGGGATATATTACCATGCTCTGACCGTTGTCATGAGACGATAACTAGTGACGGAGCATGGTTCATACCTTAGGGATATATTACCATGCTCTGACCGTTGTCACTAGATAATGACAAATGACGAAGCATGGTTCATACCTAAGGGATATATTACCATGCTCTGACCGTTGTCACTAGACGATAACAACTGACTGAGCATGGTTCATACCTTAGGGATATACTACCATGCTCTGACCGTTGTCACTGGACGATAACAACTGACTTAGCACGGTTCATACCTTAGGGATATATTACCATGCTCTGACCGTTGTCATGAGACACTAACAATTGACGGAGCATGGTTCATACCTTAGGGATATATTACCATGCTCTGACCGTTGTCATGAGACGATAACAACTGACGGAGCAAGGTTCATACCTTAGGGATATATTACCATGCTCTGACCGTTGTCACTAGACGATAACAACTGACGGAGCATGGTTCATACCCTAACGATATATTACCATGCTCTGATCTTTTTCACTTGACGATAACAGCTTACAGAGCATCTTTCATTTCTTAGGGATATATTACAATGCTCTGACCGTTGTCACTAGACGATAACAACTGACTTAGCATGGTTCATATCTTAAGGATATATTACCATGCTCTGACCGTTGTCACTAGATGATAACAACTGATGGAGCATGGTTCATACCTTAGGGATATATTACCATGCTGTGACTGTTGTCACTAGATAATGACAAATGACGAAGCATGGTTCATACCTTAGGGATATATTACCATGCTCTGACCGTTGTCATGAGACGATAACTATTGACGGAGCATGGTTCATACCTTAGGGATATATTACCATGCTCTGACCATTGTCACTAAACGATAACAACTGACGGAGCATGGTTCATACCTTGAGATATATTACCGTGCTCTGACCATTGTCACTAAACGATAATATCTGATGGAGCATGGTTCATACCTTAGGGATATATTACCATGCTCTTACCGTTGTTATGAGACGATAACAACTGATGGAGCATGCTTCATATCTTAGGGATATATTACCATGCTCTGACCGTTGTCATGAGACGATAACAACTGACGGAGCATGGTTCATACCTAAGGGATATATTACCATGCTCTGACCGTTTTCATGAGACGATAACAACTGACGGAGCATGGTTCATACCTTAGGGATATATTACCATGCTCTGACCGTTTTCACTAAACGATAACATCTGACGGAGCACGGTTCATACCTTAGGGATATATTACCATGCTCTGACCGTTGTCATAAGACGATTTCAACTGAAGGAGCATGGTTCATACCTTAGGGATATATTACCATGCTCTGACCGTTGTCACTAGACGATAACAAGTGAAGGAGCATGGTTCATACCTTAGGGATATATTTCCATGCTCTGACCGTTGTCACTAGACGATAACAACTGACGGAGCATGGTTCATACCTTAGGGATATATTACCATGCTCTGACCGTTGTCACTAGATGATAACAACTGACGGAGCATGGTTCATACCTTAAGGATATATTATCATGCTCTGACCGTTGTCACTAGATGATGACAACTAACGGAGCATGGTTCACACCTTAGGGATATTTTACCATGCTCTGACCGTTGTCACTAGACGATAACAACTGACGGAGCATGGTTAATATCGTAGGAATATATTACCATGCTCTGACAGATGTCATGAGACGATAACAACTGACGGAGCATGGATCATACCTTAGGGATATATTACCATGCTCTGACCGTTGTCATGAGACGATAACTAGTGACGGAGCATGGTTCATACCTTAGGGATAAATTACCATGCTCTGACCGTTGTCACTAGATAATGACAAATGACGAAGCATGGTTCATACCTTAGGGATATATTTCCATGCTCTGACCGTTGTCACTAGACGATAACAACTGACTGAGCATGGTTCATACCTTAGGGATATACTACCATGCTCTGACCGTTGTCACTGGACGATAACAACTGACTTAGCATGGTTCATACCTTAGGGATATATTACCATGCTCTGACCGTTGTCATGAGACACTAACAATTTACGGAGCATGGTTCATACCTTAGGGATATATTACCATGCTCTGACCGTTGTCATGAGACGATAACAACTGACGGAGCATGGTTCATACCTTAGGGATATATTACCATGCTCTGACCGTTGTCACTAGACGATAACAACTGACGGAGCATGGTTCATACCCTAACGATATATTACCATGCTCTGATCTTTGTCACTTGACGATAACAGCTTACAGAGCATCGTTCATTTCTTAGGGATATATTACAATGCTCTGACCGTTGTCACTAGACGATAACAACTGATTTAGCATGGTTCATATCTTAAGGATATATTACCATGCTCTGACCGTTGTCACTAGATGATAACAACTGACGGAGCATGGTTCATAACTTAGGGATATATTACCATGCTGTGACTGTTGTCACTAGATAATGACAAATGAGGAAGCATGGTTCATACCTTAGGGATATATTACCATGCTCTGACCGTTGTCACTAGACGATAACAACTGACGGAGCATGGTTCATACCTTTGGGATATATTACCATGCTCTGACCGTTGTCATGAGACGATAACAACTGATGGAGCATGGTTCATACCTTAGGGATATATTACCATGCTCTGACCCTTGTCACTAGACGATCACAACTGACGGAGCATGGTTCATATCTTAGGGATATATTACCATGCTCTGACCGTTGTCACTAGATGATAACAACTAACGGAGCATGGTACATACCTTAGGTATATATTACCATGCTGTGACTGTTGTCACTAGATAATGACAATTGACGAAGCATGGTTCATACCTTAGGGATATATTACCATACTCTGACCGTTGTCACTAGACGATAACAACTGACGTAGCATGGTTCATACCTGAGGGATATATTACCATGCTCTGACCGTTGTCACTAGATGATAACAAGTGAAGGAGCATGGTTCATACCTTAGGGATATATTATCATGCTCTGACCGTTGTCACTAGACGATAACAACTGACGGAGCATGGTTCATACCTAAGGGATATATAACCATGCTCTGACCGTTGTCACTAGACGATAACAACTGACGGAGCATGGTTCATACCTTAAGGATATATTATCATGCTCTGACTGTTGTCACTAGATGATGACAACTGATGGAGCATGGTTCATATCGTAGGGATATATAATCATGCTTTGACAGTTGTCATGAGACGATAACAACTGACGGAGCATGGTTCATACCTTAGGGATATATTACCATGCTTTGACCGTTGTCTTGAGACGATAACTAGTGACGGAGCATGGTTCATACCTTAGGGATATATTACCATGCTCTGAACGTTGTCACTAGATAATGACAAATGACGAAGCATGGTTCATACCTTAGAGTACCTTAGGGTAACATATCCCTAAGGTATGAACCATGCTCCGTCACTAGTTATCGTCTCAAGACAATATATTACTATGCTCTGACCGTTGTCACTAGACGATAACAACTTACGGAGCATGGTTCATATCGTAGGGATATATAACCATGCTCTGACAGTTGTCATGAGACGATAACAACTGACGGAGCATGGTTCATACCTTAGGGATATATTACCATGCTCTGACCGTTGTCTTGAGAAGATAACTAGTGACGGAGCATGGTTCATACCTTAGGGATATATTACCATGCTCTGACCGTTGTCACTAGATAATGACAAATGACGAAGCATGGTTCATACCTTAGGGATATATTACCATGCTCTGACCGTTGTCACTAGACGATAACAACTGACGGAGCATGGTTCATACCTTAGGGATATATTACCATGCTCTGACCGTTGTCACTAGACGATAACAACTGACTTAGCCTGGTTCATTTCTTAAGGATATATTACCATGCTCTGACCGTTGTCACTTGACGATTACAGCTTACGGAGCATCGTTCATTTCTTAGGGATATATTACAATGCTCTGACCGTTGTACCTAGACGATAACAACTGACTTAGCATGGTTCATATCTTAGGGATATATTAGCATGCTCTGACCGTTGTCACTAGATGATAACAACTGACGGAGCATGGTTCATACCATAGGGATATATTACCATGCTGTGACTGTTGTCACTAGATAATGACAAATGACGAAGCATGATTCATAACTTAGGGACATATTACCATGCTCTGACCGTTGTCACTAGACGATAACAACTGACGGAGCATGGTTCATACCTTTGGGATATATTACAATGCTCTGACCGTTGTCATGAGACGATAACAACTGATGGAGCATGGTTCATACCTTAGGGATATATTACCATGCTCTGACCGTTGTCACTAGACGATAACAACTGACGGAGCATGGTTCATATCTTAGGGATATATAACCATGCTCTGACCGTTGTCACTAGATGATAACAAATGACGGAGCATGGTTCAAACCTTAGGGATATATAACCATGCTGTGACTGTTGTCACTTGATTATTGACAAATGACGAAGCATGATTCATACTTTAGGGATATATTACCTTGCTCTGACCGTTGTCACTAGACGATAACAAATGATGGAGCATGGTTCATACCTGAGGGATATATTACCATGCTCTGACCGTTGTCACTAGACGATAACAAGTGAAGGAGCATGGTTCATACCTTAGGGATATATTACCATGCTCTGACCGTTGTCACTAGACGATAACAACTGACGGAGCATGGTTCATACCTTAGGGATATATTACCATGCTCTGACCGTTGTCACTAGATGATAACAACTGACGGAGCATGGTTCATACCTAAAGGATATATTATCATGCTCTAACTGTTGTCACTAGATGATGACAACTGACGGAGCATGGTTCACACCTTAGGGATATATTACTATGCTCTGACCGTTGTCACTAGACGATAACAACTGACGGAGCATGGTTCATATCGTAGGGATATATTACCATGCTCTGACAGTTGTCATGAGACGATAACAACTGACGGAGCATGGTTCATACCTTAGGGATATATTACCATGCTCTAACCGTTGTCTTGAGACGATAACTAGTGACGGAGCATGGTTCATACCTGAGGGATATACTACCATGCTCTGACCGTTGTCACTAGATAATGACAAATGACGAAGCATGGTTCATACCTTAGGGATATATTACCATGCTCTGACCGTTGTCACTAGACGATAACAACTTTCTTAGCATGGTTCATACCTTAGTGATATATTACCATGCTCTGACCGTTGTCACTTGACAATAACAACTGACTTAGCATGGTCCATATCTTAAGGATATATTACCATGCTCTGACCGTTGTCTTGAGACGATAACTAGTGACGGAGCATGGTTCAAACCTTAGGAATATATTACCATGCTCTGACCGTTGTCACTAGATAATGACAAATGACGAAGCATGGTTCATACCTTAGGGATATATTACCATGCTCTGACCGTTGTCACTAGACGATAACAACTGACTTAGCATGGTTCATACCTTAGTGATATATTACCATGCTCTGAGCGTTGTCACTTGACGATAACAACTGACTTAGCATGGTTCATATCTTAAGGATATATTACCATGCTCTGACTGTTGTCACTTGACGATTACAGCTTACGGAGCATCGTTCATTTCTTAGGGATATATTACAATGCTCTGACCGTTGTCACTAGACGATAACAACTGACGGAGCATGGTTCATATCTTAGGGATATATTACCATGCTCTGACCGTTGTCACTAGATGATAACAACTGACGGAGCATTGTTCATACCTTAGGGATATATTACAATGCTGTGACTGTTGTCACTAGATAATGAAAAATGACGAAGCATGGTTCATACCTTAGGGATATATTACCATGCTCTGACCGTTGTCACTAGACGATAACAACTGACGGAGCATGGTTCATACCTTTGGGATATATTACCATGCTCTGACCGTTGTCATGAGACGATAACAACTGACGGAGCATGGTTCATACCTTAGGGATATATTACCATGCTCTGACCGTTGTCACTAGACGATAACAACTGGCGAAGCATGGTTCATATCTTAGGGATATATTACCATGCTCTGACCGTTGTCACTAGATGATAACAACTGACGGAGCATGGGTCATACCATAGGGATATATTACCATGCTTTGCCTGTTGTCACTAGATAATGACAAATGACGATATGTTACCATGCTCTGACCGTTGTCAATAGACGATAACAACTGACGGAGCATGGTTCATACCTTAGGGATATATTACCATGCTCTGACCGTTGTCACTAGACGATAACAAGTGAAGGAGCATGGTTCATACCTTAGGGATATATTACCATGCTCTGACCGTTGTCACTAGACGATAACAACTGACGGAGCATGGTTCATACCTTAGGGATATATTACCATGCTCTGACCGTTGTCACTAGATGATAACAACTGACGGAGCATGGTTCATACCTTAAGGATATATTATCATGCTCTGACTGTTGTCACTAGATGATGACAACTGACGGAGCATGGTTCACACCTTAGGGATATATTACTATGCTCTGACCGTTGTCACTAGACGATAACAACTGACGGAGCATGGTTCATATCGTAGGGATATATTACAATGTTCTGACAGTTGTCATGAGACGATAACAACTGCCGGAGCATGGTTCATACCTTAGGGATATATTACCATGCTCTGACCGTTGTCTTGAGACGATAACTAGTGACGGAGCATGGTTCAAACCTTAGGGATATATTACCATGCTCTGACCGTTGTCACTAGATAATGACAAATGACGAAGCATGGTTCATACCTTAGGGATATATTACCATGCTCTGACCGTTGTCACTAGACGATAACAACTGACTTAGCATGGTTCATACCTTAGTGATATATTACCATGCTCTGACCGTTGTCACTTGACGATAACAACTGACTTAGCATGGTTCATATCTTAAGGATATATTACCATGCTCTGACCGTTGTTACTTGACGATTACAGCTTACGGAGCATCGTTCATTTCTTAGGGATATATTACAATGCTCTGACCGTTGTCACTAGACGATAACAACTGACCTAGCATGGTTCATATCTTAGGGATATATTACCATGCTCTGACCGTTGTCACTAGATGATAACAACTGACGGAGCATTGTTCATACCTTAGGGATATATTACAATGCTGTGACTGTTGTCACTAGATAATGAAAAATGACGAAGCATGGTTCATACCTTAGGGATATATTACCATGCTCTGACCGTTGTCACTAGACGATAACAACTGACGGAGCATGGTTCATACCTTTGGGATATATTACCATGCTCTGACCGTTGTCATGAGACGATAACAACTGACGGAGCATGGTTCATACCTTAGGGATATAATACCATGCTCTGACCGTTGTCACTAGACGATAACAACTGGCGGAGCATGGTTCATATCTTAGGGATATATTACCATGCTCTGACCGTTGTCACTAGATGATAACAACTGACTTAGCATGGGTCATACCATAGGGATATATTACCATGCTGTGACTGTTGTCACTAGATAATGACAAATGATGATATGTTACCATGCTCTGACCGTTGTCAATAGACGATAACAACTGACGGAGCATGGTTCATACCTTAGGGATATATTACCATGCTCTGACCGTTGTCACTAGACGATAACAAGTGAAGGAGCATGGTTCATACCTTAGGGATATATTACCATGCTCTGACCGTTGTCACTAGACGATAACAACTGACGGAGCATGGTTCATACCTTAGGGATATATTACCATGCTCTGACCGTTGTCACTAGATGATAACAACTGACGGAGCATGGTTCATACCTTAAGGATATATTATCATGCTCTGACTGTTGTCACTAGATGATGACAACTGACGGAGCATGGTTCACACCTTAGGGATATATTACTATGCTCTGACCGTTGTCACTAGACGATAACAACTGACGGAGCATGGTTCATATCGTAGGGATATATTACCATGCTCTGACAGTTGTCATGAGACGATAACAACTGACGGAGCATGGTTCATACCTTAGGGATATATTACCATGCTCTGACCGTTGTCACTAGATAATGACAAATGACGAAGCATGGTTCATACCTTAGGGATATATTACCATGCTCTGACCGTTGTCACTAGACGATAACAACTGACTTAGCATGGTTCATACCTTAGGGATATATTGCCATGCTCTGACCGTTGTCATGAGACACTAACAACTAACGGAGCATGGTTCATACCTTAGGGATATATTACCATGCTCTGACCGTTGTCATGAGACGATAACAACTGACGGTGCATGGTTCATACCTTAGGGATATATTACCATGCTCTGACCGTTGTCACTAGACGATTACAACTGACGGAGCATGGTTCATACCTTAGAGATAAATTACCATGCTCTGTCCGTTGTCATGAATGATAACTTAATAGTGACCTTGAGTGCATGTACCATCAATAGGAGGCCTTATAGTGAAACTTGAATACATGCACCGTCACAATGAGTCTTCAAATTACCCCTGAGCACATGTACTATCACTTGGAGATTTCATAGTGACTCTTGTACCATCACAAGGAGGATCTATAGTGGCACTTGAGTGTTTGTATCATCATTAGGATGCTTGATAGTGACCCTTGAGTACCTATGCATTCACTAGGTGGCTTTGTAGTGATCTTTGAGTACATCTACAACGACTAGGATGCTTAATAGTGACCGTTGAGCTCATGTACCATCACTATGATGATTTATAGTCACTCTTGAGTAAATGTACCATCACAAAGATTCTTTATAGGGACCAATGAGTATATATACCATCACAAGGGGCTTTCTAGTGACCATTGAGTACATGTATCATCACTAGAAGGCTTTATAGTGACTCTTGAGTACATGTAGAATTACTAAGAGGCTTTAAAGTGAACCTTGAGTATGCGTACCATCAATAGGAGGCTTTATAGTGTATCTTGAGTACATGTACCATCACTAGGTGGCTTTACAGTGACACTTCAGTACATGTACTATCAATAGGAGGCTTTATAATGACCATTGAGTACATGTACCATAAGTAAGAGACTATATAGCGATTCTTGAGTACATGTTTCATCACTAGAAGGCTTTAAAGTGGCTCTTGAGTACATGTACCATCACTAGGAGGCTTTATAGTGACCCTTGATTATCGGTACTATCACTAGGAGGCTTTATAGTGTCTGTTGAGTACATATACCATCACTAGGTGGCTTTATAGTGACACTTCAGTACATGTACTATCCATAGGAGGCTTTATAATGACCCTTGAGGACATGTCCCATAAGTAAAAGGCTACATAGCGATTCTTAAACACAAGTATAATCACTAGGAGTCTTTATATTGTCTCTTCAGTACATGTATCATCACTAGGATGCTTAATAGTGACCATTGATTATCGGTACCATCACTAGGAGGCTTTATAGTGTCTCTTGAGTACATGAACCAACACAAGAAGGCTTTATAGTGAACCATGAGTACATGTACCATCTCTAGAAGGCTATATAGTGACCCTTTAGTTCATGTACAACCACAAGGTGGCTTTATAGTGACACTTATGTACATGTACAATCACTCGGAGGATTTATAGTGACCCTTGAGTACATGTACCATCTCTAGGTGGCTTTATACTGACACTTAACTACATGTAATATCACTAAAAGGCTATATATACTCCTCAAAATAATTGAAGGACCAATACTATAAATTATAACATTGATGCATTTTGTGTAGAACGTATTTTGAAAACCAATTCTACGATCTAGCCTAAACTTTTCGGACATCTTTGACGTCTTATTGCCAAGTGAAACGGCAAAAAGAAAGTGGTAGAAAATGTTACTAACAAGGATTTTTTGTCATTTTAAAACTTGACCTAAATATATTGGAATGTCACTTTTTGTGTGTGATCCATGGACTACAGAACTGCATGAAATGAATGCAAATTGCTTTTAGATGCTGAAATCTCTGTTTTCGCATGCTTTTATGGTGTTTGAATCCCATCAATTCCATCCACCTCTTCCTGTGAGAGAAAATTGCCCCGTTTGGCTGTGGCGTAATAGCCAGACTATAGATTCAGACATCAGGTTTGGCGTTTGTCTGTGACAATCTTTAAAAATTCGTCGGGACATCTTTCTAACACTAAATGGCATAGAATGACGATTGAAAATCTGATTCTTGATGGCCAAGTACACGCATTGATATCAGAAAAGAAAACAATGTCAAAACTCCATTGTCAGAGATGAAAATGCTTGCTTCCCAGTATATTGAAACTGTTTGAAAATTTTTTTGGCATGTAAGCTGAACTGTTTAAAACAAAGTTTAATTTGGTGTGACTTTCATTCTACTCGAATGACCACAGAAGAATTTCTTTACCCCACCCACTGCCTTTTGAAAGTGTGTTTTTGAGGGTATGTGCATTTGAGACACAGTTATGGCAGAATTAGGCATGGGAATCATTAATAATGATTCTTGATTTATGGGCATAAAGAACTTAATGATTTGGGCCAAGTTTTACAGAATTTAAATGTTTGAGCTAATTATACTCGCGTTCTAAAATCTTGGTCCTTTAATTATTTTGAGGAGTATAGTTAGCCTTGAGGACATGTACCATCACAAGGTGGTTTAATAGAGACACTTATGTACATGAATCATCGCTGGGAATCTTCATTGTGACACTTGAGTACATGTATCATCACTATGTGTCTTTTTAGTGACCCTTGTGTACATATACAGTAACTATTAGGCTTTATAGTGACCCTTAAGTATACTTGCCATCACTAGGAGGCTTTATAGTGTTTTTAGGACATGTATCGTCACAAAAAGGCTTGAGTACATGTACCATCACGAGGGAGCTTTATAGTGACTCTAGAATACATTAGTCATCACAAGGATACTGTATAGTTACCCTTGAGTACGTTTCCAATCACTCAGAGGATTTATAGTGAACATTTACTACATATACTATCACCAGAATACTAAATAGTGATCCTTGAGTACGCGTACCATCACGAGGAGACTTTATAGTAACCCTTTAATACACGTACCTTCACTAGGTGCCTTAATAGTGGCCATGAGTACATGGACCATACTAGGAGGTTTAATAGTGTCCCTTAAGTATATGTACCATGCCTAGGAGGCTTTATAGTGACCCTTGAGTACCCATTCCATGACTAGAAGGCTTTATTGTGAGGCTTTGGTACATGTACCAGCACTAGGAGGCTTTATTGTGACTCTTGAGTACGTGTTAAATCACAAGGTGGCTTTATAGTGACTCTTGAATACATGAACCATCACTAGGAGGCTTTATAGTGACCCTTGAGTACATGTACCATCACTAGGAGGCTTTATAGTGACCCATTGAGTACATGTTACATCCGTAGGACGCTTTATATTAATCCTAGATGACATATACCTTAACAAGGTTGCTTTATAGTGACTCTTGTGACTATGCTACATCACTAGGCGGCTTTATAGTGACCCTTGAGTACATGTACTATTACAAGGAGGCTTTATATTGACCCTTGAGTACTTGTACCATCACTAGAATGCTTCATAATAACTCTTGAGTACATGTACTATCACAAGAAGGCTTTATAATGATTCTTGACTGCATATGTCATCACTAGGAGTCTTTTAGTGACCCTTGGGTATATGTGCCATCACTAGATGGCTTTATAGTGTATTTTGAGTACATGTACCATCACAAGAAGGCTTAATAGTATCACTCAAGTATATAACCATGACTAGGAGGCTTTTTAGTAGACTATTGAGTACCCATGCCATCACTAGGAGGCTTTATTGTGACGCTTTGGTACATTTACCATCACATGGAGGCTTTATAATGACCAGTGAGTACCTGTACCATCACAAGGAGGCTTTATTACGATTTTGGGTACATGTAGCATCACGAAGAGTCACTATTATGACACTTGAGCACATGCACCATACTAGTAGATTAAAAGGTGTCGCTTGAGTATCTGTACCATGACTAGGAGGCTTTATAGTGACTCTTGAGTACCCATACCATCATTGGGTGGCTTTTTAGTGACCCTTGAGTACATGTTCCAACGCTAGGAGGCTTTATTATCACCCTTGAGTACATGTATCATCACGAGGTGGCTTCATAGTAGCTCTAGAATACATGCACTAGCACAATGAGGCTGTATAGTGACCCTTGAGGACATGCACCATCACTAAGAGCCTTTATAGTGTCCATTTAGTACATATACCATCACTAGGAGACTTTATAGTGATCCTTGAGTGAATGTACCATCACTAGAAGGCTTGATAGTGACCATTGAGTACCTGTACCATAATAATGATGCTTTATTATGATCCATGAGTACATGTACCATCACGAGGAGGCCCCATTATGCTACTTGAGTACATGTACCATCGCTAGGAGGCACTATAGTGACACTTTAGTACATTTACAATTACTAGTAGACGCTACAGTAACACTTGAGTTACGATTGGGTACATTTACAACCACTAGTAAACACTTTGTTTGATTTGATTATTTACGTCCCATCAACAATCTTTCAGTTTAACAGGAACGGGTCTTCCAGGGTTGAACCAGTACTAAGCTAGGATAAGTAAGTCTTGCTCAAGTACCACAATGCAGTGACGCCAGTGAGGCTCGAACCCGCGGCCCCTCAGTCTCGAGTCAAGCACTCTACCACTGAGTCACTGCGCTCCCGCTAGTAAGCACTAAAATCACACAAAAGTGTATGTACTTTCACCAGGAGGTGCTACAGCAACACTTGAGTTCTCTTATCTCCGCTCAGACGCACTACAGTGATATTTTAGTACATGCATCATCAATAAGAGGCACTACGGTGACACCAGAGTATGTGCATCATTACTAAGAGGCACACTACATCGACACTTATACACATGTATCCTCATTAGGAGGCATTATAGTGGCACATGACTACATGTACTATCATTAGAGGTACTACACTGACACTTCAGTACATTTACAATCGCAATTAGAGTCACACTTAAAACCTTGTATCTTCACTAGGAGGTGCTGCAGTGACATTTGAGTATGGTACTCTAGCGCATCCTAGTGATGGACTATATACTCCCCATGTGTCACTGTAGTGCCTCCTAAAGAAGGTTGATGTACTCAAGTGTCACAGTAGTGGTGCCTCCTAATTATAAGACATATACTCGAGAGTCACTGCTTTGCCTCTTAGTGATGATGAATGTACTCAAGTGTCATCGTTGTGCCTCTTACACTATGAGACACTACAGTGACACCTTAGTTCATTTGACTTCGTTAGGAGGTACTACAGTTACACTTAAGTATATGCACCATCACCAGGATGCACTACAAGGACACTTAGGTACATATATCATCATTAAGAGGCACGACAGTCACACATACGTGTATTTACCATCACTAGACAGCACTACAGTGGCACTTGAGTGCATGTACCTTCTTTAGGCGGCACTATGGTATCCCTTGAGTGCACATACCCTTACAAGGGTACACAACAGTGACGATTGAGAATTTGCATCATCACTAGGAGGCACTAGAGTGACACTTGAGAACATATACCTCACATAGGAGGCACTTCAGTGACCCTTGAGTACATTTATAAACACTAGTAAGCATTACACATACACTTGAGTGCATGTAACTTCACTAGGAGTGACATTTGAGTATAGTATTTATCACTAGGACACACTACAGTGACACTTGAGTACATATATTGTCACTAAGATGCACTACAGGGACACTTGAGTACAATTACCATCTCTAAGAGGGACTACATTGACCCCCTGAGTACATTCACCATCACTAGGAGGCATTACAATGACACTTGAGTACATTTACAATCACAAGTATACACTAGAGTGACACTTGAGTGCATGAACCTTCCTTTTGATGCACTACAGTTAGAATTGGATATATTTACAATCAATAGTGGGCACTAAAATGACACTTGAGTGTATGCATTGTCACCAGGAGGTGCTACAGTAACACTTGATTGCAACTTTCTTCACTAAGGGCACTACATATACGTTTCAGAACATGCATCAACAGTAGGATGCACTACATTGACATTGGAGAAGATACATCATCACTAAAAACCACTGCAGTGACACTTGAGCACATGTATCTCACTATGGGCTCTACGGTGATATTCATGTACATATACTATCACTAAGAGGCACTACATTGACACATGACTATTTTAATCATCACAAGGAGGCACTACGAAGACAATTTAGTACATTTACAGTCATAACTTAGCACTACAGTGACACTTTAATATTAGTGCCTCCTAGTGCTGGTATATACGCTCACGTGCCACTGTAGTGAATCCTAGTGAAGATATGTGCACTCAAGTGTTACTGTAGCACATCCTAGTGAAGATATGTGCCCTCAAGTGCTACTGTAGCAAATCCTAGTGAAGGTGCATGCTCTCAAGTGTCACTGTAATGCCTCATATCGATGGTTATTGTAAACAAGTGTCACTATAGTGCCTCCTAGTGAAGGTTATATACTCAAGCGTATCTGTAGTACCTACTAGTGATGATACAAGCACCCAAACGTCATTGTGGTGGCTCGTGGTTAAAGTACGTTCACCCAAGTGTTTATGTGCTGCATAACAGTGAAGGTAGTGAAGATACATGTACTCAAGTGTCACTGAAGTGCCTCCTAGCAATGATAAATCTACTCAAAGATTACTGTAGTTCCTCATAATGATGGCGCATATCACAAAAGTGCCATCTGGTGTATTATACTCACTCAAGTGTCACTGAAATACCTTCTAGCAAATATAGATGTGCCCAAGTGTCACTGTAGTGCCTCCTTGGCAACTTGCATATACTCACGTGTCACTGTATGGCCACATAGTGATGATAAACAAACTCAAGAGTAAATGAAATGTCTCCAAGTGAAGGTACATGTTCTCAGGTGTCAATGTAGCACCTCCTAGTGAAGAACATATGCCTAAGTGTTAATGTAGTGCCTCCCTGAGAAGATGCACGTACTCTAGTGTCACTGTACTGCCACCTAGTGATGATATATATACTCGAGTGTCACTGTAGTGCCTCCTACGTGATCTGAGGTGGCACTGTGGTGCTCCTAGTGAAGGTACATGTGTCCAATTGTATCTTTAGTGCCTCTTAGTGAAGGTACATGTATTGAAGTGTCACTGTAGTGTCACCTTGTGTCACCTTGTGATGATATAAACACTCAGGTGCCACAAAGTAGTGTATCCTTGTGATGGTACGTGTACTAAAGTGCAATTGTAGGTGCTCGTAGTATAGGTACATGTACTCAAGTCCTATTATAGTGCCTCCTTTTGCTTTTTAATATATTCCAATGCCACTGTTGTGCCTCCTAGTTTTATAAACGCATTCAACTGTCGCTGTAGTACCACCTGGTGATGGTTTATACACTCAAGTGCCACAATAGTGCCTCCTTGTGAAAGTGGACATGTTCTCGCAAGTGCACCTATAGTACCTTATTTTTTCGGTTGATGTAATCTATATCCCTATGGTATGAAAAATTCTTTGTCAGTTGTCTTCATCTCATGACAACAGTCAGAGCAGGGTAATATATCATTCATGTATGAAACATGCTCCGTCAGTTGTCATCATCACATGACAACGGTCAGAGTATCATTATACCCTCTCAAGAATGAGTCATGCTCTGTCAGTTGCCATCATCTCATGACAACGGCCAGAGCACGGTTATTCATCTCTAAGGTATGAAACATGCTCCGTCAGTTGTCTCATAACAACGGTGAGAGCACGGTAATATATCATATATCTTTAAAAGCATGCCCCGCAAGTTGTATTCGCCTCATGACAACGGACAAAGCATGGTTATACATCCCAAAGATATGAATCATGCCCCACAAGTTGTCTTCGTCTCATGACAACGGTAAGAGAATGATTACACCTCCTCAAGTATGAGTCATGCTCTGTCCGTTGCCATCATCTCATGACAACGGCCAGAGCATGGTTATTTTTCTCTAAGGTATGTAACATGCTCTGTCAGGTCTCATCATCTTATGACAACGGTCAGAGCATGGAAATATACCACTCATGTATGAAACATGCTCCGTCAGTTGCCATCGTCTTATGACAACGGCCAGAGCATGGTAATAGATCCCTAAGGTATCAATCATGCTCCCTCAGTTGCCATCGTTTCATGACAACGGACAGAGCATGGCTATACATCCAAAAGGTATGAAACCTGCTCTGTAAGTTGTCTATGTCTCATCACAACGTTCAGAGCATGGTTATTTATCCCTAAGGTATGAATCATGCTCCGTCAGTTGTCATCGTCTCATGACAACAGTCAGAGCATGGTGCATGAAATATATCATATATCTATGAAACATGTCCCACAAGTTGTCTTCGCCTCATGACAACAGACACAGCATGGTTATACATCCCAAAGGTATGAATTATGCTCCGTCAGTTGTTTTTGTCTCATGATATCGGTCGGAGCATGGATCTATATCACTTAGGTATGAAACATGCTCCGTCAGTTGTTATCGTCTCATAACAACGGTCAGAGTATGATTATACCCCCTCAAGTATAAGTCATAAGCTGTCAGTTGCCATCATCTCATGACAGCGGAGAGGGCATGTTTATTCATCCCTAAGGTATGAGACATGCTCCGTCAGATGTTATCGTCTCATGGCAACGGTCGGAGCATGGTTATACATCCCTTTGTTATAAAAAATGATCCGTCAGTTGTATCGCCTCATGACAACGGTCAAAATATGATGATACCCCCTCAAGTAAAAGTCATGCTCTGTGAGTTGCCATCGTCCCATGACAACGTACAGAGCATGGTTGTTCACCCCAAAGGTATGAAATCTGCTCTGTCAGTTGTCATCGTCTTATTACAACGGTCAGAGCATGGTTATTCATTTCTAAGGTATGAAACATGCTTCCCCAATTGTCTTCGTCTCATGACAATGGTCAGAGCATAGATCTGTATCCCTATGGTATGAAACATACTCCGTCAGTTGTCTTCGTCTCATGAAAACGGTCATAGCATGGCAATATATAATTCATGTAGGAAACATGCCCCTTTAAGTATTAGTCATGCTCCGTCAGTTTCCATCATCTCATGATAACGGTCAAAACATGGTAAATTCATCACTAAGGTATGAAACATGATCTGCCAGTTGTCATCGTCTCATGAAAACGGTCAGAGCATGGTAATATATCCCTAAGATATGAACCATGCTCCGTCAGTTGTTATTATCTAGTTACAACGGTCATAGCATGGTAATACATCCCTAAGGTTTGACCCATGCTCCGTCAGTTGTTATCATCTAGTGTCAACGGTCAGAGTATGATTATCCATCTCTCAGGTATGAACCATGCTTCGTCAGTTGTTATCATCTAGTGACAACGGTCAGAGCATGGTTATATATTTCTAAGGTATGAACCATGCTCGTCAGTTGTTATCGTCTAGTGACAACGGTCAGAGCATGGTAATATATCCTAATGTATGAACCATTCTCTATCAGACGTTATCGTCTAGTGACAACGGTCAGAGCATGGTAATATATCCCTTAGGTATGAACCATGCTCCGTCAGTTGTTATCATCTCATGACAACTAACGGAGCATGGTAATACATCCCTTAGATATGAACCATGCTCCGTCAGTTGCTATCGTCTAGTGACAACGGTCAGAACATGGTAATATATCCCTAAGGTATGAACCATGCTCAGTCAGTTGTTATCGTCTAGTTACAACGGTCAGAGCATGGTTATATATCCCTAAGGTATAAATAATGCTCCGTCAGTTGTTATCGTCTCATGACAACGGTCAGAGCATGGTAATATATCCCTAAGGTATGAACCATGCTCCGACAGTTGTTATCGTCTTATGACAACTGTCAGAGCATGGTTATATATCCCTAAGATATGAACCATGCTCCGTCAGTTGTTATCGTCTAGTGACAACGGTCAGAGCATGGTAATATATCCCTAAGATATGAAGCATGCTCCGTCAGTTGTTATCGTCTAGTGACAACGGTCAGAACATGGTAATGTATCCCTAAGGTATGAACCATGCTCAGTCAGTTGTTATCGTCTCATGACAACGGTAAGAGCATGGTAATATATCCCTAAGGTATGAACCATGCTCCGTCAGTTGTTATCGTCTAGTGACAACAGTCAGAGCATGGTTATATATCCCTTAGGTATAAATAATGCTCCGTCAGTTGTTATCGTCTCATGACAACGGTCAGAGCATGGTAATATATCCCTAAGGCATGAACCATGCTCCGTCAGTTGTTATCGTCTCATGACAACTGTCAGAGCATGGTAATATATCCCTAAGGTATGAACCATGCTCCGTCAGTTGTTATCGTCTAGTGACAACGGTCAGAGCATGGTAATATATCCCTAAGGTATCAGCCATGCTCCGTCAGTTGTCATCATCTAGTGACAACGGTCAGAGCATGGTAATATATCCCTAAGGTATGAATCATGCTCCGTCAGTCGTTATCATCTAGTGTCAACGGCCAGAGTATGATTATTCATCCCTAAGGTATGAACCATGCTCCATCAGTTGTTATCATCTAGTGACAACGGTCAGAGCATAGTAATATATCCCTAAGGTATGAACCATGCTCGTCAGTTGTTATCATCTAGCGACAACGGTCAGAGCATGGTAATATATCCCTAAGGTATGAACCATGCTCGTCAGTTGTTATCATCTAGCGACAACGGTCAGAGCATGGTAATATATCCCTAAGGCATGAACCATGCTCCGTCAGTTGTTATCGTCTCATGACAACTGTCAGAGCATGGTAATATATCCCTAAGGTATGAACCATGCTCCGTCAGTTGTTATCGTCTAGTGACAACGGTCAGAGCATGGTAATATATCCCTAAGGTATCAGCCATGCTCCGTCAGTTGTCATCATCTAGTGACAACGGTCAGAGCATGGTAATATATCCCTAAGGTATGAATCATGCTCCGTCAGTCGTTATCATCTAGTGTCAACGGCCAGAGTATGATTATTCATCCCTAAGGTATGAACCATGCTCCATCAGTTGTTATCATCTAGTGACAACGGTCAGAGCATGGTTATATATCCCTTAGGCATGAACAATCGTCCGTCAGTTGTTATCATATGACAGCGGTCAGAGCATGGTAATATATCCCTAAGGTATGAACCATGCTCCGTCAGTTATCATCTAGTGACAACGGTCAGAGCATTATAATATCCCTAAGGTATGAACCATGCTCCGTCAGTTGTTATCGTCTCATGACAACGGTCAGAGCATGGTAATATATCCCTAAGGTATGAACCATGCTCCTTCAGTTGTCATCATCTAGTGACAACGGTCAGAGCATGGTAATATATCCCTAAGGTATGAACCATGCTTCGTCACTAGTTATCGTCTCATGACAACGGTCAGAGCATGGTAATATATCCCTAAGGTATGAAGCATGCTCCGTCAGTTGTTATCGTCTCATGACAACTGTCAGAGCATGGTAATATATCCCTTCGATATGAACCATTGCTCCGTCAGTTGTAATCGTCTAGTGTCAACGGTCAGAGCATGGTAATATATCCCTAAGGTATGAACCATGCTCCGTCAGTTGTTATCGTCTAGTGACAACGGTCAGAGCATGATTATATATCCCTAAGGTATGAACCATGCTCCGTCAGTTGTTATCATCTAGTGACAACGGTCAGAGCATAGTAATATATCCCTAAGGTATGAACCATGCTCGTCAGTTGTTATCATCTAGCGACAACGGTCAGAGCATGGTAATATATCCCTACGGTATGAACCATGCTTAGTCAGTTGTTATCGTCTAGTGACAACGGTCAGAGCATGGTAATCTATACCTAAGGTATGATCCATTCTCCGTCAGTTGTTATCGTCTAGTAACAACGGTCAGAGCATGGTTATATATCCTAAGGTATGAACCATGCTCCGTCAGTTGTTATCATCTTGTGACAACGGTCAGAGCATGGTAATATATCCCTGAGGTATTATCCATGCTCCGTCAGTTGTTATCTTCTAGTGTAAACGGTCAGAGCATGGTAATATATCCCTAAGGTATGAACCATGCTCCGTCAGTTGTTTTCGTCTAGTGACAACGGTCAGAGCAGGGTAATATATCCCTAAGGTATGAACCATGCTCCGTCAGTTTTTATCATCTTGTGACAACGGTCAGAGCATGGTAATATATCCCTGAGGTATTATCCATGCTCCGTCAGTTGTTATAGTCTAGTGCCAACGGTAAGAGCATGGATATATATCCCTAAGATATGAACCATGCTCCGTCAGTTGTTATCGTCATATAACAACGGTCAGAGTATGGTAATATATCCCTAAGGTATGAACCATGCTCCGTCAGTTGTCATCATCTATTGACAACGGTCAGAGCATGGTAATATATCCCTAAGGTATGAACCATGCTCCGTCACTAGTTATCGTTTCATGACAACGGTCAGAGCATGGTAATATATCCCTAAGGTATGAACCGGGCTCCGTCAGTTGTTATCGTCTCATGACAACTGTCAGAGCATGGTAATATATCCCTAAGGTATGAACCATGCTCCGTCAGTTGTTATCGTCTAGTGACAACGGTCAGAGCATGGTAATATATCCCTAAGATATAAACCATGCTCCGTCAGTTGTAATCATCTCATGACAGCGGTCAGAGCATGCTAATATATCCCTAAGATATGAACCATGCTCCGTCAGTTGTTATTGTCTAGTGACAACGGTCAGAGCATGGTAATATATCCCTATGGCATGAAACATGCTCCGACAGTTGTCATCGTGACATGATAACGGTCAGAGCATGGGTTTTCATCCCTAAGGTATGAAACATGCTCCGTTAGTTGTCATCGCCTCATGACAACGGTCAGAGCATGGTTATTCATCTCTAAGGTATGAATCATGCTCCGACAGTTGTCATCGTGACATGACAATGGTCAGAGCATGGTTATTTATCCCGAAGGTATGAAACATGCTCTGACAGTTGACATCGTCTCATGACAAAGGTCAGGACATGGTTATTCATCTCTAAGGTATGAAACATGCTCCGACAGTTGTCATCGTGACATGACAACGGTCAGAGCATGGTTATTCATCTCTAAGGTATTCAACATGCTCCGTCAGTTGTCATCGTGACATGACAACGGTCAGAGCATGGTTATTCATGCCTAAGGTATGAAACATGCTCCGACAGTTGTCATCGTGACATGACAACGGTCAGAGCATGGTTATTCATCTCTAAGGTATGAAACATGCTCCGTCAGTTGTCAACGCCTCATGACAACCGCCAGGGCATGGTCATTCATCTCTAAGGTATGAAACACGCTCAGACAGTTGTCATCGTGACATGACAACGGTCAGAGCATGGTTATTTATCCCTAAGGTATGAAACATGCTCCGACAGTTGTCATCGTGACATGACAACGGTCAGAACATAGTTATTCATCTCTAAGATATGAAACATGCTCCGTTAGTTGTCATCGTGACATGACAACGGTCTGAGCATGGTTATTTATCCCTAAGGTATGAAACATGCTCCGACAGTTGTCATCGTGACATGACAACGGTCAGAGCATGGTTATTCATCTCTAAGGTATGAAACATGCCTCGTCAGTTGTCATCGTCTCATGACAACGGTCAGAGCATGGTTATTCATCCCTAAGGTATGAAACATGCTCGGTCAGTTGTCATCGCCTCATGACAACGGTCAGAGCATGGTTATTCATCCCTTAGGTATGAAACATGCTCCGTCAGTTGTTATCGCCTCATGACAACGGTAGGAGCATGGTTATTCATCCCTAAGGTATGAAACATGCTCCGTCAGTTGTCATTGTCTCATGACAACGGTCAGAGCATGGTTATTCATCCCTAAGGTATGAAACATGCTCCGTTAGTTGTCATCTTGACATGACAACGGTCAGAGCATGGTTATATATCATTTATGTATGAAACTTGCTCCGACAATTGACATCGTCTCATGACAATGGACAGAGCAGGTAAGAATTGTGATCTTTTCGTGACGACGGTCAGAGCATGGTTATACCTCATTCAGGTAAGAAACATGCTCCGTCCATTATGATCATCTCATGACCATGTTCGGAGCATGGTTATACCCCTATTTCATAAGGAACATGGTCGTCTCATTACATCGGTAAGAAATTGTTTATACATCTACCTGATGAGTAGCATGATCAGCCAGCTGTGATCGTAGTTAGAATATGGTAATACCAATATCTGATTTAGAAATACGCTCATCCAGTTCTGACCGTCTCCTCAGAACGACTTCAGAACATAGTTGTACGTTTATTAAAGTAGAAACATGCCCATCCATTTGCCTTCATTCTATTACAGGAATTAGGACATGTTTCCATGCTAGCCTTATATGATATATGTGCAGGCGATAGCCATCGTCTGATCATAGTTAAAGAAAGTAGCGCTTGTGAATGTCATCTTCATAAAGGAAATAGCAAATATGCTGATACGTTTACAACTGCACATACGCACAGGCTGATCTTAGTCTAAATGGAGGATTGAGGTCGGGGGCACATTGTAGGAAACATGTGCGGATCCAGAGGGGGGACAGGGGGTCCGGACCCCCCCTGAAAAATCACAAAAATATAGGGTTTCTGTACTATACTGGTCCGGATCCCCTGTAAAATCACAAAGCTACCAAGCAAACTTTCAATGTTGGGCCACCAGCGAAACGCCATTTAAATGGCGTTCCGCTGCTGGGCCGATGATGGCCCGCTTATATTGGTATTTGGGAACATCTCTCCCATCATCAACAAAAGAAATACGTAGTCAAAGTTGGACCCCCTCTGAAAAAACTTTCTAGATCCGCGCATGGGAAATGATGTGCGATTATTTACATTAAGCCTCCATAGAGGCATCCATCCTCATTTCAGGCATCTAAAAATATGACCTCTACATAAAGTATTATCTTTTTTAAAAGCTGCATCTTGTTAAGCGCTATTAATAGACATTGGGTTTTTTGGCTGTCTATTTTAAAAACAAATGACGCATGCGCAGAAACGCACCATGCGGGGACCGTTGTCATTATCCCCTTCCCGTTCTAAAATGTAAAGTTTAAATCGAGATCATTCTTACCACATCTGGAATCTTCTGGCGTCCGTGGAACTTGCGCTTTTCAATATGCAAAAGTCTCCGATGTAAACTATATCTTTTTGGCCGTACTCTTTGCTGGAAGTTGTTTCATTTTTCAAAAAAAACCTCTCCGATGTTGCTTGTATCCAGGTAATTCACTCATCGATGGTGATAGTATCCCAGTCGAACTACCATGTGTGTGTTTAGCACCATATTTTGTAAAAGCTGGCTTGATTTCACTATTGGGTCCTGATGATACGTAACAAAGAATGTTTCAGGTATACCCTGAACTTTCAACCAGGACAATCGGACAAAAAGAACTCGAGCAGTTAGCAAGTGTAACCGATTTTCGTGTCTTTGGTGGAATATTCTCGTGAAAAACATATTATTTCTGTTGCAAAGGGATCCTTTTTAAACTACTACTTATTGCGAAACATAAAGGTAGGTACGCTTTGTTTCTCTGCAAAATCTTGACTCGCAACTCCTCGTTTTAACGTCTGTAAAAGTAAAAACAACGTCAACTTACCACAATCCATTCTCGCACGCGACGTGTTAGGTTGTTTCTGATCTGCGATGTAAACAAAAATGTTGCATCCCGGGTATAGGGTGTGTGACTGTGGAGTATTAATTTGCCTATCATTTGATTGAGTTGGACTTTTTGAGTTCAGCCCATCTTCTTTCTCCTGTTTGCAAAAGAATGTTATTTTTTACATCTGTACTGTACCAATATGGTGTTTGCTTTGCCATGGCCTCGAATGAAATAGATTTTTTTGCAAATGATTTGAGCACGCGTCAAATAGAAAAAAAAACTTCGCGTAAAACATGAGAAATTCAATTTCCTCGAAGAAAAAAAAAATGCTTAAACGAAAAGAAAATCTGGGACTCGAACTCTGGGATTAACTCTGAAACCTTCCATGGATTATTTGCAATTCAATGCGTTGACCACTTGACATATTATTGAACCTTTCTCGGGCTCCTACATTGTAAATAGACTAGTCTGACCTTTGATCCCTCTGAGGTTAAAATTGACCGGTACCTTTTTGCTGGAGTAGTTTAACTGTTAAAGAATGTGTAACGGTTTGGCCGTTTTTGTGCCTACGATGGATTTGGCTGAAATTTGAGGATTTGAAGTTTTTTATCTTTGCCCTTTCACATAAGCATGTTTTTCACTGAACGACGGCATAAACAATGACATAAATTACGGTGTCTCACTGGTGTGTATAAACAGAGGTTTGTCAACGAATGAGGATATTTTAAAGGATGTAATATGCAGACCGACCTCAAACATGAAACCAAACACACTTGTGTTTGTAATCATCATGTCTGTGTTGAAATTAACACTATTAATTGAAATTACACTTAAACTTGGCTAAAACCTTTGTTTAAGAATGCAACGGGTCATGTCAAATCAAAAGTGGCAGTGAGCTGCCTTCACAAAAACAGATTATTCCAAAGAAATGTATACTAAGAAGAAACATATGTTCTGCATTTTTATCGATTTTCGCAATCATAACAGACATTTAACTTCGTTCATATTTTTAAACCATTGTCGCACTGAATCAGGTCTCCAGACAAAACGTGGGTAATCTAAATGTTTTTTTATTTCGCATCCAAAACATGAATTTGTACTCACAAGAGCCGTCACATCAAGACGTTCCAGAGCACTCATGGATAAGAACATGATCTTAATTTTATGCTGAAAGGTTTCCTTATCTAGCCGCACGTGAAATTGGTAGAATTTTCAAAACTATACCATGATAAATCCGGTTTGGAAGCCAAAAGGAGAATTCAAAAATTAAATCCCATTTTATTTAGGATTTTTTTCAAAACCTAGGAGATATGGCAAAAGAATGATAAATGTCTTTTTGGTGTTAGGCGAATAACCATTTCCAACTCTGAAAGATAGTCAAGAAGGAGTTTGTTTATACGGCGAATGAATGCCAGGAGCACGGTACAAAGAGAAGGGCGAATTACGTTTGAGCGGAAATCACACCGTGACGGAGTATGAAATGAGCGGAGAACCATACAGTCAAAAGAGCGGATGGATAAAACATACAAATGAGCAAATTTTCCAGGTAATGAACATTTAAATAAACAGTCTTAAATAGATGGTTTCGAGCGCATTACAGAGCGAATCCATGGGGGGTTCAGGGTTCGCCCTAGACTTATATCAGTCGTAGATGTTGTAGGACCTATGAATCCATACCAACCAATACCATTCCACATCTTATCTTTTGCCGTATTCCAGTCCAGAATTTTAATTTATGCTGGCTCAACATCTGATGAGATAGCAGAAGAGAAAAGTATTTGAGAGGAATATGGATATTTAGTGATATAGATCAATATGAGCGAAAATGTATACGAAAAAAAACCCCCATCTCATCAGACTTTATAAGTCTAGGTTCGCCCCCACCCTTCCCGCTTTTAAATATTCTATCAAAATGTAATAATTTGGTCTCGGTGAGACCAAATTATTTCATTTTCATAGAATATTTAAGATAAATGATAAAATCCACATAGCGAAACCAACATCTTATATGCATATGAAACCCCTTTCCAGGATCCTTGATCCGCCACTGCATCTGGATGTTTACCTGGAAAATTCGCTCATTTGAATGACTCAAACAGCCGCTCTTTTGCCTTATGATTCTCCGCTCTTTCGTAAAAATAAATCTGCTCTTTCGTATTATGGATCCGCTCAAACGTAAATCTTCCAAAGAGAATATTAACGGAAATTTATCTTTTTGTACAGGGCTACCTACGTGTACCTCTCTGATAGCTGCAGCAACTTAATTCCTTTATAATTGTAATATATGATCTATGATCTTATTATAGTTTTCTCCTCCTTTTTCATGACTGCGCCTTTTCAAATGGTCGCATTGACCACTTCACGGATTTACTTACTGATTTACTTAATAGATATTACAACTATTGACAAACTATTTGACTACGTTGGCCAGAAATTTAAATTTCTGTGCAAACTGATTGGGAGTGAAGCACGGGAAGGGGCGGAGTTAACTATAATGGCATTTTTCCGCCTAGACTAAAGGGGTGCAATGTGGACAGATCTCGCATGTATTCCTTGAAAATATGAAGTAATCGATTAAAAAGAATTGAGCAAACCTTTGAGCATATGGATTTGCAGATTGTTTACTTCTTTTCATGCTTTAGGAACTAGGGAACTGATGTAGACAACGTAGTTCCGATAGAGCCTTAAAGGGGTATATTCAGAGACAATAAAAGGAGTATCACTGCCTCAGGGCTATTCCAGACAGATCAAAGGCTAGTCTTTATGATGTGATTATGACTTCTTTCCAGGGCCCATAAAGGGTTTAGGTATTTTATGATAAAATATTGATCATAGTGACAGAAATTGTGCTGTATACAGGTAAGTCACCTCATGAGGCCTCTTTAATCCTGTGTCCCGTATCAGTTGATCCTTTAACAGGTAGGGATCACACGGAATTCCGCGGCTAGCCTTTGTCGCGGATTTCCGTGACATTGAATTTTTTGGAAGGTAGCGGTTTTCCGTGACTTTAAAAAACGCTAAATATATCTCATTGGGGAGCAGTTATTGTTTGTACTTTATAAGGGTCACGGAATTTCATGACATCCTTTGTAAATATCTACCATTTTAAGTTTGTGCACGCATGATATTTGTTCTTAGCTCACCTTGAGGTTTGCTTTAGCTCTTACATCTGTGAGAAATGAGCCCTTTTCTTTGTTTCATTTTAATGTGTTATTATGCCCCCCTGGATGGGTCTGGTGATATATTGTTTTTCCCTTTGCGTCTGTCTGTCTGTCCGTGTCAAAACCCTGTCAGCTCTATAACTTGATTACCGTTAAAGATATTTCAACGACATTTCATACATTTGTAAAGCACATTCAGACGACGTGTCATGCACAAGAATCATAACTCTTGCACGTTTATTTATCAAATTATTCCCCTTGTAACATAAATAAGGGCATTTTGTCCACTCTGTAAGTTGAACACTGTTAAAACTATTTGGTTGAAACTTCATACACTTCTAGAGCACAATGAGACAATGCGTCATGTACAAGAACGATAACTCTGCTTTGGATGTTTTGGAGTTATTTCCCTTTGATAATTTGCAATGCTATTTCGTGTCCCCTCTATAACTTGGTAACCGTTGGCTGGAGATATTTCAACGAAACGTCATATATTTGAAAAGCACATTCAGACAACGTGTCATGCACAAAACCATAACTCTTGCATGTTTATCCTTCAAATTATTCCCCTTGTAACATAACTAATTGCAATTTTTGTCCGCTCTGTAAGTTGAACACTGTTAAAGCTATTTGATTGAAACTTCATACATTACTAGAGTACAATAAGACAATGTGTCATGCACAAGAACCGTAACTCTGTTTTAGATATTTTTGGAGTTATTTCCCTTTGATCTTTTGTAATGCTGTTTCGTGTCCGCATTATAACTTGATAACCGTTAGAGGTGTTTCAAGGAAACTTCATACATTTGCAATGTGCATTCAGATGATGTGTAATTCACAAGAACCATAACTCTTACATGTATATTTTCAAATTATTCCTCTTGTAATACATTTTTGTGATTTTTTGAGTCCTAAAAGGGGGAGACATTTTTTTCGTAGTAAACAATCTTAGTTTCTCTGTGGTGATATATTGCATAAGTTGGGAAGCCCAAATGCGAGTTAAACAGTTTTGCGTTTTAACAACAAAAAAATCTAGGGTGAAGAATTGGCGGCTATTAAGTGCATTTAAGTCCCCCATAGCTTAGGCTGAAATCCGTTCTAAAACAAAAACGGTAAGTGAGTATCATTAGGAAATACAACAATCACAAACTGCAGTTAAACTCGTGGCATCATGAGAAAGAGCCACACAACAAACACGAGACACCAGGAAGACGAACAAATTAAAGCAACCAGCTTTCTCTTCCCCATCGAGGTGATTGCAAAACTGGAATATACACAAAGTAACGCACAACAAAACATAGAACAATTACAGAATCTCACAATGGCAGTAACAATCAACAATGGATCAACTACAACAGAACCACCGCCTTAGAACGGACATCAGCCAAAGCCACTGGGGGAGGGGGGGGGGGCTTAAATGCATTTTATTGGCACAAAATCGTCGCCCTAGATTCTGCTGTTGTTGAAGCACAAAAATGTTAAACTCGCATGGAGGATACTAAACTAATACAGTGCATCATCGAAGAGACAAGCACTCAAATTAACGCACTATGACGAAAAAGAGAAAAGGGCTCACGACTCTCAGATAGTCAGAGCTAAAGAAAACCTCAAGTTGAGCCACGGTGGGCCCAGCTACAGCCAAGCATCAGGCACCAACCCACCAATTAAAGCTTTACGTCAGAGACGTCATTCAGTCTGAGGCCTGACCCACCGTCGTGCAATTGAAGAGGAAGCCACGGCTAAAACCTGTGATTGGGTTTGCAACCAGGCATGCAGACTGTCGCAAGATATCCAAGTTATATCCATCTTTTTTTTATAACGTTTGATAATCTTTTTGAATTGATCACGAAAATTAGGGTTTCTAACAATTATTTTGAATTTATAAACTAAATCCCCATAAAATATAGGTACTGATATGCCCTGTTGCAGAAGAGCTTTTAACCCAATGGTGTATTTAACCATTAACTCTGAGTGTCTGTGGTAGAGTTTAGAAAATGCTTTTCGAATTTTATGATATCTTGTTTTAATAACTTAGAAGTCATAAATAGGGTTCTGTTGTTGAAATCATCAATATTAGAACACACTCTCGCAAAACGAATAAGTTGCGAAATATATACACCATAGGAAGGTGAGCGAGGAACATCTCCATCAAGAAATGGGAAATTTACTATTTCAAAATCAGAATCATTAGACTTCAAGCTAAATCCTATCTTGAAGAAAATATCAATCCGCATCTTTTACGAGATGTTTGCACTCTGTGCGCCAGGGTGTTAGTCTCTGACAGCCTGTTACATATGTTACTGTAACAAACTAAGGAAATAAGCAAAATGAAAGTTTGAGCTACAGAAAGAATGCATTAAGCTATCTATTTATTCTAATTTCTTATGTAGTTTGCAAGCTGGATGCCTAAGCTACATAAAAGCAGCATTTTAAACAAAATAACAGCTTCAAATGGTGCTATATGCGTTACATAGATTAAATTTTCCTTTGAAAATTGAAATCGTGACTAACATCATTTAATTTTATAATCGATTTGTGCATTTTTTCAAGTGTTTTAATCTTAGTTAGCTAAAATACTCATTCGGCTTATAGAAAGAAACAAATGTTTGCTTTTCTATCTCAAATAAATTGTTTTATATGAGCTATTAAACAACTCTAGCCCAAACTTTAAGTATCCGATTTTGATATCTATGATAGAAGAAAATTATATGAAAATATTTGACACTGGTGGATATCTTACATTTTTGGGACTATCATGCTAATGCAATAAAGAATCTTAGATTTGCAAGTTTGACATTAGGATCAGAGTACTTATCAAAGCATGTAACGTATGTTACATGGCATAATGAATGAGCAAGGAAATTGTCTTGGAAGTAAGAGATGATATTTCAGAAAAAATACTATTTTTCACGTGTTTTCCTATTAATCTATAGCCTCTGGTGCCTTAGTCTTAGTAATTATTGTCATTGCTTATTACAAGCCCATGGACTTGTGTTACAGATGTTACATGTATTTATAATCTTTTTTATCACATATTTCCTTATGTCTATAATACTAAAATATATAGACATAAAAATAGAAAATAATAGTTTACATTTAAATGACACTATTTAACAAATATTCCTATTAAATATAAATATTCAAAAACAATCTTTATTCAAGTCAACCTCACAATGTCTATCATTGTGTCTGCTTCTATGGCAAAATAATCACCCATTTCGTCACAACCAGTAGAATCATGGCATTGTATTAGGACTGCAAACTGAGTACAATCCTTATCCACTTCACCCCTTTGGGAATTGTGCAGATATACTTACCTTAAAGAACAATTCAAGCTAAATCAAATAAGAGATGTTTGCACTCTATTAACCAGGGGGTTAACCTGGAACAGTATGTTAGGTATGTTACCATATCAATTTTAGATTAAATGAATTGAGAGTCTGAGAAACAGAAAGAAGACATAAAACTATCTATTTGTTTGAATTATTCGTGTAGTTTGCATGATGAATACCTTTGATACACATGAAGGTTTTTTTTAACAAATATACAGCTTCCTATGGTGCTATATGTGTTACATAAATTAAGATTATCGTTTAAAATTGGTAATTGTGACAAACATCACTTATAAGCATGTCGTGTAATACTCATCTTTTGCCATCAAAGGAATTAATTTTCTTTGTATGTGTGGCCTGTCAAATAAATTGACTCAGCTATAACTTGAATCCTTAGCATTCTTCAAAAGCAGAAACAGCATGTCAGTGTCATGGGATCAAACACCTGATTAAATATGGGTTTAATGCCATTTCACATATATGCATACAATGGAGTAAGACTCTGGTATATGTCTCTTCCTGTGAAGTGGCAATAGCAATCTTACTGCAACTGCCTCTGCATCCGTGCTAGTCAAATGATAACCTTGCTCTTATTTTGCAAAAGCTATGTCTCTACCGTGTACCTCTAAGAATACTTTAAGATTTCTGACATTGGTCAAACAGAAATTTGATTGGCTGCTTTTTCTTTGCATCATTTGCCATGGAACCTTTCCAGTCCTTTGGTGCTTAAGTCATCAGGTCTTAGATCAAAAGTATTTTGCTGCGCCTAAAGAACTTAATACGTTTTCTTTAGTTACAATGTTGACTCTTGATGGTTTTGGCAGACAGTCAGAAACAATTTCTGTTACACCTTGAAAATCATCTGGTATATTAGAAAGAACATGAAGTTGGGCTTTGCTATTAATTATGCTTGCTACTGATTGTTGTTTGTTGTCAGTACATTGAAGCAAGATTTAAAAGAATGTAAAACCTTTGATTTCTCAGTTTTTGCAGCCATATCAGCAGCTGTTGCATTCAAAGAAGGAAAGTGGACTATGTGTAGAATGAAAAACCAGTAGTTCTATATTTTGCCTTATGGAAGATTTACACAGAGTAAACAAGTTGATAAGGTTACCCCATTGCATGATCCATTGAAAACACTGAAATTGAAAACACTTGCCTCTGACTGTATTATCAAAAAGGATGTCACGACAATGCCCTTGCTCATTTATTACGACGAGTTATATATGGTACATCCTTTAATAAGCGCTCTAATCTTAGAAACTTAGTGAATCATAGAAGTGAAGGGTCTAATTTACGCCCTGTTCATCCTGCATTTCATTGCTTTACCTGCTGTGATACATCCAGCTCGTTTATCTGAAGGGAAAGAGTTACCTCCTTTTCAGCACCTTAGAAGTACTAAGGCTTTAAATAAGTTTTTGAATGCTTGGGGAAAGATAATAAGTGCAGAGACATTATTAGATGAAAATATGTTTGTTGCATGTATGGAAAGGCTACATTTATAAGAGTTAACCAGTTAAGATATGATTCTTTTTTCTCAGAAATATCAAGGTACATCATTCCAGGTACTCATTGCTTTTAATGGCATAGTTTTCCTCCTTGTAAAGCTTTAGTCTTTCTCCTACTTGCAGAGTGTCACTTGAAACACATATTCAAAAAGAGCCAACTATTAGGAATTCATATCAGTTTCCGAATGTTCCAAGCCATGAATGGCAACATTGGAAAGTTGATAATGAATCATCAATTTTGAGTGGACTGGTGGTAAAATTGCAATACAGTAAATGATTGAATTATTGTGTGATGATTCTACTAGTTGCAAGGAGGGGGGTGATAATAATTATTACCACAGACCCGGACAACGACAAACGTTTAACATGAGTGTTAAATCGATGAGAATTAGTTTGGACCATTTCATTTATTGTATTCGCTTGTATAAGTGTAAAACTATCTTTTCTACTTATGGCTCCATATTTAGCATTATATACACAGTATTAAGAAATGTATCCAAAACGTCATTGATAGCATCTGTAACAATAGTCCATGGGCTTGATCATCTGAAAGGATTATAATTTCTAGTGTTTTGGCACCAAAGACTTATAAGTACACATTAAATGTCCTGATCTTAGAAACTTGATGACAGCTTGCAGATATATGAGCAAGACAGACTAAGAAAATGTAAAATATCCACACGCTGGTTTAAGCCCTCGAGTAAAATATTTTTACTGACCGTTCCAAGGTGGTACTTTTTTTGTGGATCATTCATGTTATTTCTGTCATGTGTTTGTTATGCTTTCGTGCGCGTCTGTTTATTGATGCCTTGTGGTTACCTACAAGGAAAGGGCTGACCTCTTGGCTCTCGTTTGTGATGTCTTATTGTGAGATTGTTACTTTCTTATTGGTATGCTGGGCCAGGTGTGGTACTTGATTGTATCGATTACAGATCTTTGCCTTCTTTCATGTGTTTTACTTAAACGGTAATAACACAATTTGCTTCTCGGTAAAACCGGGAGTAGGGCTGTGTATAAGACAATATATTTAAAATAGAAAAGCAAACTTGGTTTTTCCTATTCATCAATTGAGTAAATGTTTGTAAAATCTAATAAAACAGTTTTAAACCAAGATATAGTAGTTGTGTAACTAAATGACGATAGCCACAATTATGTCTTTTAAATTATAATTAGGTTCATGTAACGCACATAATACCACAGTTAGTCGTATTAATGCTAAGCAGCTTCCATATGTAGTAAAGACATCCAGTATGCAGACTATAAAAATGTCAATTTATTAGATAATTTGAATAAAAGTAAGTAATGGTGCAAAGATCAGGAATCGATACAATCAAGTACCACACCTGACCCAGGATACCAATGGGAAAGTGACAAACTCACAGAAGACACCACAAACGAGAGCCAAGAGGTCAGCCCTTTCCCAGCAGGTGACCACAAAGCACATATAAACAGACGCGCACAATACATAGCAAACACAAGACAGAACAAAAACATAAAAGATCCACAAAAGAAGTACCGCCTTGGAACGGTCAGTAAAATATTTTACTGGAGGGCTTAAACCGGTTTAACGGCGCCAACCTCACCCTTAATTCAGATGTGGATCAAGACACATAGATATTTGGTTTGCATGAAAGACCCCTAACTTATCAATGCATCATCTCCTAAAACATATAAATCAAGATATAACAAGGAGATAAAGCAAGGATAAGGACTCAACAGTTAATTAAACTGAATACCGGAGCAAAAGAAATCCAACAGGTAAACCCCGGTGGGCCCGACAAACAGCCAAAGCATCAGGCCCCTACCATCTCATCAATAGATTAGTCTTTAAGTCGGAACCATCATAGAGTCTGAAGTCCGACCCATCGGCGTGCAATTAAAGAGGAAAGCAAAGTTGCCAACCGTGATTGGGTTGACTACTTTCTGTAGCTCAAACATTCAAATGGATACGTCCATTAAGAGGCTATTTTGCACCCCCCCCCCCCCCCCCTATGAAGTCAAAAAATAGAAGTTGCTTTTCACAAGTTTCTTCTAATTAGTTTATTAGAACAATAGCCAAAGTGAAAAAGTCTGGTATTGATTCGACAAGTACGTTGCTATGGTAACAAGAATGGTCCGCAAAAATAGGCTGAAAATAGGAAAATGGCCATTTTGGAGCAAATATAAGACATGTAACAGAGGAATTAATATAGAGCATGAGCAAATACCAAATATATATTTTATCAGATGGTGAGGATTATTACAGCACACAATGTATTAAAAGGTTTGTTTGGTATTCGCTTGTGCTGATACATAATTCTTAAAAAATCGGTCTCCAAAAGCCTTAAATTTGGCACAAAATGGCAATTTCTCTATTTTTAGCCTAATTCGTCCGCCTTTTTTTGTTACCATAGCAACGGTAAAAGTAAAATAAAAGCCTGGATATTACACTTTGGTTATTCTTCTAACAAACCAATATCATGAAATTAATGAAACACAACTTTCAGTTTTTGGCTCCAGAGGAGGCCAAATTTGCCCTTTAACGCACGTAACTCTTTCTTATTCTCAAATTGATATAGTAACAATTGTAACAAGCTGTTGGAGGTAAATGGCCCAACTTACAGAGTGAAAACAGTTTTTTTTCAATGCACCTTGAATGGTTATATAAGATGTAATATGTCTGCACAACTCCAAAGAGGATTGGGATGGAGCAGGGCCTTACTTAGCTTTAAAGTCAAAATACTGTTTGATGATTTTACTTATTACGATGATAATGATGACACTGAAGCAGACACAATGATGGATGTTGTGTATTAAGTAGGCTCAGATGATGATTGATTTTGAATATTTATAAACTGCCCTGTTCAAATGTGAAACAGTTTTCTCTGTTTGTGTCCCTATATGTTTTAGCATTTTACATATTAAGAAATATATGAAAGTAAGTTTATTTATAACATGTGTAACAAATATCTATAGGTTTGATAACATGCACTGAATATAATTTCTTAGGTTCAGGCACCAATGATAATAGATTTATAGGGAAACAGGTAAAATATATTCATTCTTTCAGAAATAGTATCTCTTAAGTAAAGACACTTGCTCACTCGTTATGCCATGTATCATATGTAACGCTCTCTGATCTTTAAAACTTGGTGACAGCTTGCAGATCTATAAGTCTTTATCATACGAGCCAGCCTAAAGTCCCTAAACATGCAAGTATTTTCACAATTTTAGCCCAAACTTTCAAATTACATTTTCTTTATTTGATATAGTAACGCATGTAACAGGCTGTTTCAGACTAACGCCCAAACTAATAGAGAACAAACATTCTTTATTCAATGCAGCTTGGGTTGTACTTCTAGCAGGAATGTGTCTGCAAAATTTCCTCAAGGAGATTAAAACATTTTTAGGCATATCTTACGTAAAGACAATGAGCTTGCCCATTTATTACATCAGGTAACATATGTTACAGCCTCTGATATTAGACATTTTGCAACAAACCTGCAGATTTATGAGTCTTTTCAAAAAGCAAATAAATTCCAAACAATGAAAGATAATCATCGACTGCAAATATTTTTAACTATTTTTACTCTAGTTTTTTACCAAATTTTCACCTTAAAACTGGGTAGGGTTATTTAATTGCTAATTCAAAAAAAATATTTAAGATACGGAAAAATGCTTTAATTTTTCTGTTAGCTAATTGCATAAGCTAGCCTGACATTGTTAAAACATTTTGCAAAACACACAGAGAGATTGTGAAACTAAATGATGTTAGCCACACTTGCAAATTTTAATGGGTTATCTGATTTATGTAACGCAAATGACACCTTAGGAAGCCGCAATTTTGTTCAAATGCCTGTCATACGTAGTTAAGATATCCAGTATGCAGACTATATGAATGACTTTTAAAAATAAATATTTAATGTCTTTAATTTGTAGCCCAAACTTACAATTTACCTTTTCTTAATTTGATAAAGTAACGTATGTTACAGGCTCTTACAGACTAACGCCCCAATGCATAGAGTGCAAACATTCTTAAAAGACTCGGCTTTTAATTCTCTACAAGACAGGGTATGTCTGCAAAACTCCCAAGAGGGGGAAGCAAACCCATTCTCAGCCATCCGTCTTCTGTGCCATTCGTTATGGACAAGTCCAAGATGGTTATGTTGTTTTTTATCAATTGTTTATGTACTCCCCACTGTTTGTGTGTGTGTTTGGTCCTCTGTGTTTGTCTTTGTTTTGGTATGCATTACTGTGTGTCCTTTCCCGTGTTCCAATCATCTTGAAGAGAAAGATTTTGTTTTTATTGTCTCATCCATGTCTTGCCATTTTATATGTTCTGTGGCTCTTCCTCACGGTGCCATGGGTTGGTCTGCAGTGTGTGATAGTGGTATTTCCTGGTCATAATCGATTTCTTTTACACTTCACCAATAACAAACACATCAAGATAAATTTCATATAATGTATTAGGAAAGGAATTTGACATTATCACAAAGAAGGCCAAATTCAACCAAGCTATATTCATCATTATTTTGAACAATTTTTTGGACCCATATCCCAAATACAATATACAAAGTCCCATCCGGTTCTGAAGAATATCTTTATAGGGTTTTTACGCTATGTTAGCACGACGGCCAACTAGGTCATGTGATTTTAAGTTTCTCAATAAAATGTTGATCTCTTATATCATAGGCCTTCAACTTTTTATAGCCAAAATCCAGGGTACACAGCAGTTCAGTGATTTGGAAGTCGGTTGCGTTGAGGGAATTAAAAATGGTCTAATTTGTCGAGTATATAAAAGGCATTCGATCATGCATGTCTGTTTAACAGACATCATACATTGAGCTTAAACTTATTCTGATATTCGCAGTAGCATAAGTTTTCATGCTTGACTATGCACATGTTCCCTTAGACTGCTTAATAAACTGGGTTGTTTAACTTCAGCTATGCCATCTAATGTAATCAGTGTGGACAACGCAGTGGAAATTGTCTTCTAAGTGCAGACAATCATATAGAAAAATATACATGTGTACAGCTTTTAAACCCATACTTTTGTTTGTTTTTTGTTTGATTTGATTCTTTACATCCCATCAACAATATTTCAGTTATGAAGGGACGGGTCTTCCTGGGTTGAACCAGTACTAAGCTAGGATTAATGTTCTTGCTTAAGGACACAAGGCAGTGACGCTGGTGAGGCTCGAACCCTCGGTCTCGAGTCAAGCACTCTACTGACTGAGCCACTGCGCTCCCTTTAAACCCATACTGTAAAATACATTTCCAGTTCAAGATTCCATCAACCAAGGGTAGAAAATTTCAAAAACAGAGCCGTCCCCTGGGGGTTCTTTGATATTTTCATATACACATAGGCTCGGGTCATTTTTTGCGTCCGAAGTTTTGAATTTCATTATTTTTGTGATTTTCAGAAAAATGATTTTTGGGTATGAAGATTTGTTGGATATTTTGAGGAGTCATCACAAAATTGGACTATATTTAGGGGTCATTTCTATGCATATCAGGGTCTTTACTTAAGATCAATGTACAGCATGGGGGATATTTATTTTATTTTTCAAATATCATTTTGGGTGCTTGAAATTCGTGATATTTTTGGGGTGAACGGTAGATGCTGGGGCCGGGCCTAAGTATGAAGAAAACATGAGAGTACCCCCCCCCCCTCGGAAACCAAGCTTTTGTTGTGTTTGTTCCGTGTCTGTGCCTGTACATTGCCGTTTTGTACAAGGCGAGCGACTTAATCACTACAACACGGAAGTTTTTATTATGGCTGCTCCGTAGCTGTACCTGTATAGTGCTTAGCTGAGAGTGTTTATTGTTGTGTGTAGCTTTAGTATGACCAGAAGCGCAGGGCCACAGCTTAAAGTCTCATCCGATACTGTAACACTCACGTGGAGAAGAGGATCAAACTCGGGACCCCTTGGTATAAGTCGAATACACCACGCCGATTGTTTGTTGTTGTTGTTGTTGTTGTTGTTGTTGTTGTTGTTGTTGTTGTTGTTGTTTAATGGTTGTGGTCGTGTTCCTTGGCTATAACCAGTTCTGGCCGAGTGGGTTTATGTTTTGTGTGGTTTTATGTCCAGGAGCATCCGAAGGCTCACCGGCAGTTTATTGCGAAAGCCTATACTTGTAACACACATTCGCACTGTGTTTAGAACTTATTCGAGAAAAGTATTAATTGGGCCGTGACACGTGATTTCCAACAATGTGGCATTTTGACAAGGGTAGACTCAGACAAGCATGTGCAGCCTTTTTTTAAGCTTAGAAGCTCAAAATGATGTTCAGTCAGCAGCTTAACACTCATAGAATATTCAAGCGACAAGCAAAGGCTCTGATCAGACTGTGCGTATGCGCAGGCTGATCTGAGGCTTTGCTGGTTGCACATACCACATTGTTGGAAATCTCATGCACTGGCTCGATTCTTATATCTACGGGTTCAGGGTGGGGAGAAAGACGCCTAGATATCGGTCTGAGCCTGCATCATCAGGCTTTGCTCTTGCTGTGTGTATGTAAATGCGAGAAGCGAAGGCTCAGACGAAATGCTTTTTAATAATACATGTATGCTCCTTCGCTGCTCGCATATGCAATTGGTACGATTGTTTAAGTATGGGTCTGATCACTATTGTAAGTTGATAAGTCTCTATGCATGTGCATAATTTGAAACGCAGACCCGAATAAGAAATCCGAGTTGTCTATGCAACCTATGCTCGAGTATTCGATTATTGTAAGTTGTAAGATCATGTACCTGTACACATCCTGAACTCAACAACCGCTCCCTGCCAAAAATCAAAGTCACGGATATCCATAGCCTTTACAAAAATGTTCAAGGTGACGGGAAGCCGCTACAATCGAAAACTTCAAGGTCACGGATATCCGTGACTCTCGTTTCAAAACTAAGAAAATCGCAAGTTTTTGATACCGAGTAACTCCATATAAATGCCGAGTAACCTGAACAACTCGAAGTTAAGTTGAAGCTAAAGGCAGTATTTTATGCAATCGTTATTGTCCTGTTAGAAAAAATTGAATTTTAACAGCAATATATTGTCATCTTTACCAGCGTCTCCAGCCCCTTCTGACCACATGTTTTCCTTCTCTTCGCTTCAAAATCACCCGGCTGTAAACTTTATCTTACGTCATCAGAAAATTGGTTACCGGCACACATTCCAGGAAACTTTTGGTTTTCAAGCACTTAAGATAAGTTGGGAAAACGGAAAAGTAGGTACTCGTTGCAAAGTCGCGGACTTCCGCGACAAAGGCTAGCCGCGGAATTCCGTGTGATCCCTACCTGTTAATGACCTCGATTGGACAAGAAAACAGGTCTTTAAATAGCACACGGAAATTTTTAAAATTTCAACCACCTATTTTAAAAAAAATGATTTTAAGGAGTGACATTATCGAAATGCTTTAAGATAGCAAACAGCTAAGACCCGGGTCTGCGCTGTTTGCCCAGGCATTTTCGGCAGAAAACTAGCGGTGGAATTCTTAGAACGTGTATCGTACTCTTGAGCCTCTGCACTTATATATTCAGGGGTTTAGTTAAGATTGCGTAACAAAACGAATTTATTTCTTATTTCTCAACCAAAACATATGTTGCAGCTACTCAAAAGAACCGTCTCAATGAGACGGGTTTTTTTTGAGCACCCAAAACATATGTTAAAATTTATGAGTAAGAAGAAAAATACATTTTTACGCTCAAAAATTATATTTATCTAACCTATGATATTGCTATTTACCACGTACCGGCAACGTCTTCCAGACAGGCTGAGTGTTAATAACTCATTTCGACAGCTATTTCCTTTTAAAATGTGCACCCACTGCTGTGCCTAATGCACATATACTAGGGGGCAATAATAAGTAGTGCACTTTTTTGTTTCTGAATAAAGGGATAAAACATGGTTTGTTCATGCATTACACTCTCCAGGGCCCGATTGGACTGATAAAACCCGAAGGCGAACGTTAATGTTTTGAAAAAGCATGTTTGATGGCTATTATTGCATATATAATAACGAAATATTCATCAAAATAAGCGAGACATATGGGACTATATCTTGCAGACTCCTGGTTGGACGCTTAGTCTTACATGTATGCGCCTTCCAGGGCCAATCATCAAATAAATGAGCCGCGACATGAGATTTCCAACAATGTGGTATGTGCGACCAGCAAAGGCTCAGACCAGCCTGCGCATACGCACAGTCTGATCAGATCCTTTGCTAGTCGCTTGAATATTCAATGAATATTAAGCTGCTGACTGAACATTATTTGGAGTTTCTAAGCTTAAAAGGAGGCTACAGAGGCTCATCTTAGTCTACACACATTGTTGGAATCACGTGTCGCGGCTCTAATGTAAAAATGTAATTTTTGTCGTTTGAATGGAATGAATTAGACGAAAATTGCTTTCCCTTGTTTGAGTGAGAGCCACTAGGTGGCACTGTTGTGGAGCTGTCGCTTTTTGGGAGGTACCTAGATATGGTGATGTAATTCGTCATTCAGCCGAAGAGCGACCGATTAAACACACATTAATTTTAGATTGGCTCATTTACAACAATGGCAGCTGATCAATTACCGTATACTTCATATAAATGCGACGCTTACTAACATTTTGTCTGAATTAAAGGGACAAAAACAGGAGTTTATCATCGTTAAAAGAGGATGTTAGAGAAAATTGTTTATCTGTTTCATCAGACGTGAAATAACTGAAAATTCAGAGAGACTTTGTTTGGAAATACGAGGGAAATAAAACACAATATATGTTTAATGCGGATTTTAGAAGGCAAAGTGAAACAAATTCGCTGGGATTTTTGATAAACATAAATTTAAGCACGCACAGGAGTGCATCAGTGAGGTGGAGGATAAACTGAAAAATAGGAATTAAGTTAATCCGAATCGCAGGCTCGTCAGAAGGGGGCTGGGAGACAGTTCGCCAGTATGAGGCAAGCCCCCTGGCGGATGACAGTGAAGATGAATCCCGGCTCATGAGAGCAGAGTCAAGAGCTGTTCGTAGCGACAGATCATAAACAGCAACACGGCACGTTACTCACCTTATTCTAGTAACGCTTCTATTGGTGCTAGTAACACATGGAAGGCCTCATCAGGGAACAGTTTGCCTCCTTCCTTTCAAAGACAGGATTATTCCTGTCGAGGCTTCAGAGCTCAGCCAACAAGAGGTTCATTTTCAGGAGCCTGCTTCGCCCGTGGATCATTCAGTCATTTCAGGAAGACCTGTTCGCACATCGCTTGAGAGCAGCCTTCCAGAAGCACAGCTTCAAAGTGAAGGCACTGGGACAGCCAAGAGTGAGCTCGATTTAGAAGATAAGTATAATATTGCTTCTTTTCACAATGACTTGATTTTGACGAATGATTATTATGAATATGAGCAAGGCCAAAAAGAAATAATTGTTAAGAGACGACTAAAAAATAATATCCACTTTTTGGAAGACTGCTCTAAAAGCAAACAGTTCTGTCATTGACACAATTATATGGGTACAAGATACCCTTCTTTTTGAAACCCCTTTTTCACCTAATAATCGATCTGCGTTGGCGGATCCTGATTTAGTTAATGAAGCATTACAGCCTGCTTTATAGAGGAATGTTTCAAAAGTGTAAGGAAGTATGGGAACCAGTTCAAGAGTTGACATGGCTTTGGACAGTTATTAATTCCTTAAACTGTCCTATTAGCATTCCAGCAACAAGAACTGAGAGACTAAAACAGTCCGTAAATGAGTTACTGTCTAAGCAGGGTCGTCATGCTGTTGCATGTGTTTTTAATCAAATTATTTCAATGAGCATCGTCACAGGTACTGTCTGTAAAATAATGACTCGTTTCTTGAGTATTGATATTTTGAAAGTACGTACTTGGAATTCGTACATCAAGTATCGATCAGTCATATTTTTGAAATTATAATCTTGCATCTTTAAGTTGTAGAAATTTTGTAGACGCCCACAAGACATCTAAAATGTATCAGATGCTAGCAGCATCGGTTATGGTAGTTATGAGGTAGATACTGTTGACGGTTGAGTGCATGGCATGTGGACTAAGGTAGAAAGTCTTACGGTTATCAACTTGGGGTGAACTTTGCGCTGTGATGCGTAAAGCACATACTCGAAAATCAAAGAGTTAAATGGTTTACAGACAATAAAATGTTTGTTCGGTTGTCAAAAAAGGGTTCAATGAAGCGAGATTTGCGAGAATTGTCGTTGGATATATTCCAATTTTGCAGCAAAAATACTATTTCTATCGAAACAGAGTGGATTTGTCGAGAATCAAACACAAAAGCTGACATGATATCAAATTTCATAATCATAGACGATTGGAGAATATCGTTTGAGTTGTTGTACTTGCTTCAAGATAGATGGGGCAAATTAGACGCAGACTGGTCTGCATCTTCTTACTATAATGCTAAGCTGCCTGTCTTCTTCTCAAGGTTCTGGAATGAAGGTTCCACAGGGGTGGACGCCTTCACAGAAAACTGGGGAGAAGTATTTGGCTTATTTGTACCACCTGTTATTTTGGTGCCCAGAGTTTTGCAGCAAATCCAAGAGCAAAGGACACGTGTTGTTTTGGTCATTCCCTTTTGGCCCTCATGGCTTTTTTGGCTCTTTTATGCATGAGCCAGAAGGGATTTACCAAGCAAATTACAGATTAGATGGATCGGTCCATTTCCAAAGATTTTTATACGCCCTCTGCGTGTGGTCGGGGTGTTTTGGTACAGAATACCTTTTGTTTGCTATGGTGGCATTGAAAGTGAATGATCGAGATTTATAACGCCTCATGTGTCAGAATTACATTCCAACTAGGGCAATGCTGTCAAGACCATATTTTTGTTTATGTTGATAATTACAAGAGGTGTTATTTGATCACGTTTTGTTATTAGTATGAGTTGGGAGAAAACGGCTTCAATGTGTTAAGCTATCTGTGCGCATCGGATGCGTTTTCTGCTTTCTTCTTACAAAAAAAAAAAAAAAAAAAAAATGGCAGAGAGAGGGGAATGCCTTGCCGCATGGCAGAGAGGCAGCCACATGGCTAACAGTTCAAAGAAATAATGCCTTGCCGCATGGCAGAGAGGCAGCCACATGGCTATAAAGTCCTGTGTATGCCACATGGCGAAATACACAGGCGGTTAGTTGACGGTAAAAGGAGTTACCGTATTAGATATAAAAGGTGGTTAAAGCTCATGGTTGATAATATACTAAACAATGGTTTTCTTTATTTTATATTTTTCCAGCGTTTTGCAGTAGACATTAAGACGGTACCAGATGCTTTGATGGGCTGGGTGGCCTTGCTGCCAGAGCTGCTTAAAGACCTCTACTTAAAATGGTATCATAATTGGTTTGATTTTCCTTCCCCAATGGATAGTAATTTAGTAACGAACATTTTAGAATCTGCGAAAAGAAAGTTGGCAAAGCCAGTGACTAAGAAAGAACCAATAACGGTGGAATTGTTAACAAAAATGTATCCTAGATTATTCTGTGATTGTCATGTGAAAAATCAGCGCATTATTTGTGCATGTTTGATTGGATATGCTGGATTGTTTCGAAGTAATTTAAGAAGATGTGACATTATGATTATAATACTCCTATGAGTATTTTCATAGAGTCCAGTAAAACTGACAAATATCGTGATGGTGCACGGATAGTTATTTCAAGAACTGGCATGGCGTTGTGTCCAGTTGAGAATTTAGATCGTTACCTCTTATGGGCGGATATTCAGGATAATTGTTATACGCATATTTTGGTACACTAAGTGCTTGCGAAATGGGTTATAAAATTAGAGAAAATTCTAAAGCAATATCATATTCAACACTGAGAGAACTTTTCATTGAGGCATTTAAACCCTATGTATCCGACATATCGAGGTACGGCCTACATTCTCTGCGTTCAGGAGGTGCAAGAGCTGCTGCTAGTCATGGTATCCCAGATAGGCTCTTTAAGCGCCATGGGCGTTGGCTTAGTGAAGCGCCAAGGATAGATATTTCTTAATTTTCCGCGTTACATCGTATAGCGGGAAATGTATGTCTTAACAGAACCGGTTGAACTAGGTAGCGAGGCTCGTGAGTAGGGTTAAGTCACGTGCGAGCAGTTTATATAAACTGGGCCAGGGCGTTGGCAAGTCAGTTTCTACGAGTTTTCTTCAGCACAACAAGTTCTATTACATTGAATTCAAATTTCAATTTTGCTATAAAGAGTGAGTAAACACTCTGAGGACGGGAATACTGACTGGAGGTTCTGTAGCTGAGCTTTGTGCACGCACTTTAGATTATGTCATTTTAAACACATGAGTATATCCAAAAAAGGTCCCGTATTTAATTTGTTGGTGCATTTAAGGTTCAGAGTACAAGCGTGCGTCAGTACGAACGATCTTGCTGGTCTAGAGCCTGGTAAAATCCTACCTCCCTATTTGTTGTTATGCATTGAGGAGATTTTCATCTCCTTAGATGAGCATGGTGGGTCGAAGGCAAGTCAAGGGAAGAGTAAACGACTCAGCGATCGTAAAATCCAGTGGCCTGGAGCAAGTTCATTTAATGTACTTGTACCAAATCCGTGCATTAACAGCACATGAATTGGTATTACTTGACTTTTCGCTTTCTGTAAAGGCGGCAACTTTAATATTCATATCTGGGCGTTGTTCGGCTATTTCATCTGCTAAACAAGGGAAATCAGGTTCTAATTATAATTTAGTGAAGAATTAATAAGTTGTTTGGGCCGCGCAAACGTGCGTGCATTTCATGAAAATCCTAACCGTATACACACTGAACTCACATTCATTAACCCTTAAAGCGCATAATCACAAAATGTATGTTTTTTGCTGTCCACTAAAATGTGTGAAGCCTCATAGACAAACAGTGCGGACCCAGATCAGACTGCTCCTATAGGAGCAGTCTGATCTGGGTCCACAATGTTTGATTCTATGCTTATGTTAAATGGACATTTTCAGATGCAGTTATTTTGCTGGTGTTGTAAGGACTAAATAATGTGTTTTGCGTCTCTACTGAGATAATGGCGCAAGATGATACAGTTACTTTTGAATAAAACCACGCCTCATTTTCAGCTTTTACCTATGTCTAAGGTTGACCAGTCCTAATTATGTATTCATGAGGCGCCGCCTTTACAGTAAGCGAAAAGTTAAAGAATATAAGCTTGCGGCATGAGTTGTGTGCGATAATGCTGACTAAAGCACGCATAGTTCATATAATTATACGCTTCTATAATACTTTCCAGTATGCCAGTTTCACAGCTCTCCAATAGTCAAAAGCTATACGTGTTTCATCTGATAGCATAGAGTAATGGCCCTTATTTAAAATTCAAGGATGGTATGACTTCCGGTTGTGAATGGCGGACGCACATTTCACACTGTCGCGTAATATAATATTGTAATATGTGATAGAGACAGTTTCTTGTTCTCTAGAGACATTGGTGAATTGGCTTTCTGTGTTATGGATCAAATTCGGCTAGAATATTAGGATATAGAGTAAGGATTAACATGAATATCAGGGAAGTTCTTTATCTCTTTCAAATCTATAAAAACGATGCAAGCAGCCATTTTGAACATTAGTTTACATTCCTATTGAATCTGCACGTGAATATTCTAACGATTATAACGGTTTCAATACAGTACTGTTAAGACGACCCACGCTCAACAAATTCCAAACTATACTGATCAAAACTATTAAGGACACAGCAATGGATGTTACGATCGGTTCTGAGCAGGCTGAGCAGGTTGCCACCCCGTCCATTAAAGGTGACAAGAAACGAGAGGCACCCTCACCATTGGATGCCCAAGAAGATATACAGAAGAAGACTCGCCACGGGTCTGGTGTCAGTTGGAATGAGTCTCATCAAGCTCCAATCGCCTCTCATGCTGGAGACGAGAATAGCGATATTCACTTTCTGTCATACCCTCTTAATCCAGCGGACATTCCTCAGATTGCAAGTGAGCTGAGAGCGTTGATGGCAGCAGATCTCCGATCTGCAGTGGTGGGAGCTGTCAAGGAAGCTACTGGTATCCTGAAGGATGAGATCATAGCACTGCGCACACAAAATTCCCAGCTTCAGAAGGCATGTAGTGAGTTGCAGGATAGAGTGGAACGACTGGAGGAGGATAATGATTCTCTCGAGCAGTATAGCAGGAGGAACTCCCTGAGAATTTCTAATATACCAGAGAGCCCAAATGAACAAACTGACAAGATCGTCTGTGAACTGGCTGAAAAGATGAATGTTCACATTGAGCGCAGCGACATAGATCGGTCTCATCGTGTTGGACGTATCGAGCCAAGGTTAGGCCCTGGTAACAGGCATCATCGGGATATAATTGTTAAGTTTGCCCGCTACAATGTTCGGGACCAAGTATTCCAAGTGCGGAAAGAACTGAGGAACACCACCCAGCTTAAATCAGTCTTCATTAATGAGGACCTGACAAAGAAACGCTCCAAACTACTCTTCGGCGCACGAACACTGAGACGTGCAAACGTGATAAAGGCAGCATACTCTTCTGGTGGAAATATCTTTATTAGAGACAATTCGGATATTCGTCACTCTATTAAATCAGACAATGACCTAAGTAGATTTGGTAATGTTGAAGCAGCTAAGAAGCAACTACACCAGCTTCGTACCCCTCAAATTGACTAGACCAGTTTCTGAAATGCCAGACGGACGTGTGTGCTTATTGACATGTACTAAACAATTCTGAACAGTATAATTGTGAAAAATTGATACAAATGGGCCGTGACATGGGAAAACCGACAATGTGGTTGTGCGTCACTGGGGGACTCTAGTCAGCCTGGGCTTCGGCCCAGATTGATAGGAGGCGTCGCTCGCACAATGAATATTTCATCTAGGATTCATAAGTACTTGCCCGTTGAGCGCACAGTGAAGACGCGGATCAGCCTGAGAGGCTGATCGGTGTCTTATTTTTGTACGTTTCCTCATCTATGGCTCATTTGTACCGATATTTAAGTATTTGAGTGAGTGCGGATTGGACAGCTAAACTTCGTTGACCATTCATCTTCACCCACTTCTTTCTTTTGACGAGTCGTCCCACCTCAAAATCTCGCTTTTAAGACTGCTTAAGATTGAATATACATATGACGCTGGATTCATTGAATCCGCCTATGACTAGACGGATCTGGTGTATTCCCTTCAACCCCTGCTTTGTTTCAAATGGTACGAGTGTTGACGTGGGACTGTTAGAAGTGTACGATGTACGACGACCCACAAAGATTCCATATATATATTGAAATGACACATTTTCCCCCATTTTTCCCATATATTTATAATTACAGAATTGCATACAAGGTATCATTGCGCAAATTGTTGATATCCAATAGAGCCATGTCATTTAGGTGACTCTACTGAATACCCACAATTAGTTTCTTTCTTTTTCTTTTTTCTTTTTTGACGAGGCATTAATCAGACACCACAGCATTCATTAATGCCGGGGCGTATACGGCATAGATTTATGACATGTGCTCTATAAAGTTGCTCAAAGTTGGGGCTGTACTGTCGAACAGATGAATTGTCTCCCAGGAAATGTCTTGCGTTTTCGTATTTCGGCAAGGCATCTCCACAGGGAAAGGTGACTTGGACAAGTATGTATGAGATAGCGACTGGTTATGGTCTTGTATATTTATATGTAAGGCTATGGCTACGTTCGCTATCATCGTATACCCTAACCCTTTGGGGACCGGAGGCCTCCACAAACAGTAGAGACCCAGATGAAACGCGGCATAGGTCGGCAGTTCACCGGGGCCTGTACTGTTTAGAGAAACCTATATATAGTACTGTTCTTGTGACTGTGACCTGTGTCCCCTCGGTCTATAAATGGGTCAGTTTGACAAAAATGAATCAATTAAATTATATCTAGAGGTCCATTGTTCTAAAAGGGTGATATATATACATTCTAGATAGTGCAATAGGGATGCAATATCTATTTTGCGCGACGCAGGTCGACGTGCGTAAAAGTATGAACCACTAGTACCGCATTTTGGTTTACCCGCGTCTCGTAAAGCCCCAGTTACACTGTCACGATTCAAGCCCCGATTCACCACGACTCATCCCGATTTGAGACAGATGGTAAAATCGGGGTGCATCGGGATGCGTCGGGATGGGAAAAAAAGAAATTCCAGCATCAATACGATGTCTCACGATGCTCCTACGGTGTCTGCACGATTCATCTACGGACCCACTACGACTCATGACGGCAGCGCTACGATTCACCACGGCGGAGCTACGAATGCTCACGATGCCTCCACGATTCGATACGGTGCTAGTACGATTCAAGCCGGTAGCGCTACGGTAGCGTCACGACCTCCCACGAATGTGCACGGTTTAGTGGTTGTCATGCGACAGTCCAGGGGAGGAGGGGTTACTCTCATTTTTTCTCCATATGTAGGTTCGGGCCCAGCATCTACCGTTCACCTCCCCCCCCCCCAAAAAAAAGAAATCAGGAATTTCAAGCACCCCCCCCCCCCAAAAAAAATAATAAATTCTAAACTTTAGCATGTAAAAAAATATTCCCCATTCTGTACATTGACCTTAAAAAAGACCCTAAAATGCATAGAAATGGCCCCTAAATATAGTCCAATATTGTGATGACCCGGCCCGACCCCCCCCCCACCCCAAAAAAAAAAGTATTCACAAAATCTTAATACCCCAAAAATATTCATTTTTCTGAAAATATATAAAAATTCAAAATTTTGTGGCCCCCAAAATATACGTATGAATGAAAATATCAGAGTAACCCCCCCCCCACCCCCCCCCACCCCCCTGTGGCGACAGTTTGCCAATATCATTATCTCTTCAGCCTTTGACGAAGTCAGTCATGTCATCAAAAAGAAAAGCTGCGGGAAAATCAAAACAGTAACCGACCCCACGGGCTAGGCTCAGTCCTGTCCCAAGTCCAGTGTCATGTTCAGTTGTATCAGATGACTTCCAGTTCAAGCTGCAAATTCGCAATTTGAAGTATCTGGACATAATCCATGATGCGCTGCAATTAAATTGAGCCGTGACATGTGATTTCCAACAATGTGGCATTTTGCATGTGTAGACTCAGACGAGTTTGTGCAGCCTCTTTTTTAGCTTAGAAACTCCAAATTATGTTCGGTCAGTCGCCTTAGGGTCATAAACTATTCAAGCGACAAGCAAATGCTCTGAGCCTTTGCTGGTATCACATACCACATTGTTGGAAATCTCACGTCGCGGCTCAATTCACTTTTGAAAATGATTTTCAGCAATGATGCCTCTGTTTTTATACCAGAATCTTGTGTCAGTGATAACCCGATTCGCTACGAACGCACACGAACGCCCACGAATGACCACGAATACTACCACGGTACCACTAGGAATGATCCCGATCCCGCTACGGTAGAGCTACGATTTAGGCCACGCCCACAATCCAACACGATTCACCCCGACGAGTTTAAACGGTTTAAACTCGTCGTAGCCTTGTCGTGGAGGTTGCCGAATCACCAGGAGTCTTCACGAATCACCACGGTACTACTAGGATTCGCGCCGATGTCTCTACGGTGCTGCTACGACTCATGCCGATGCATCACGACTTGATAAATCGGGGTGAGTCGTAGCTCCGTCGTGGCCAAAATCGTGACAGTGTAACTGGGGCTTAAAACATGTTATTTGCATGTTGTTTCTTTTTAGAGATATACCTACCTACCTACCTACCTACCTACCGATTCACTACCTACCTACCCACCTACCTACCTACCTGCCTACCTACCTTACTACCTACCTACATACACACTACCTACCTACCTACCTACCTATCTACATACACACTACCTACCTACCTACCTACACACTACCTACCTACCTACACACCACCTACCTATATACCTACCTACCTACCCACTACCTACCTACTTACCTACCTACACAATACCTACCTACCTACCTACCTACCTTCCTACCTACCTACCTACCTACCTACCTACACAATACCTACCTACCTACTCACTATCTGCCTACCTACCCATTTATCTACATATTCACTACCTACCTACCTACTCACTTCCTACCTACCCACCAACCAACCTATCTACCTATGTTAACCATTCATCAATTCACTTTCTGTCATTCTCCATATACAAGTATGTATTGTTGTTATATGTCACAATAACGATGAGCTGTACGTTGTGAATAAACTACTTACTTTATTTATATATCCACCGAGGCAGAATTATGGGTGCCTTTTGGTTGTTGTCCAGCGGTACATGTACGCAGAGCATTTGAATAACTTTTACAAACAGGCTGGACCCAGATCGGGCCAGGCGCTCGTCAGGCCAGATGTGGATCCAAACTGCTTGACACTAGATGAGTTTTGATTAATATAAGAATCTCACCAATATATAAGCTGTTGGTGCTCATTGGAGCGATTTCACCGAGGCGGCCCTTGTGGGTACCTATAGCTATTTGTTCAGTCCTGAAGCCGATTCTTTTTGTTGTAACAATAGCGGTACCCAATGCACAAATTGTTGACGGATATTGTGATGAGCCTCTCTTACTATGGCAGTCATCATTTCCATAACTATTTACCCATCTGCTAATAACTCATGTAAACAGATTGGACCCAGACCAGGCCAGATGTTTGTCGGTCCTGATCTGGATCCAAACTGTTTGATACTTAAGCTGAGATTTGTTTAACAAAAATCTCACCAATACTTGAGCTGTCGGTGCTCAGTGGAGCGAAGCTCTGCTTTGTTTGTATACTTACTTTCATGTAGTCGCTTATGCACGAATTGTTGACTGATATTGTTAAAATGCCTTTCTTACTACGGCAGCCATCATTTCTTTAACGCTTTACCCACCGATGTTACTGCTGATATCTCATGCAAACAGATTGGACCAAGATCAGACCAGACGTCTGTCGGTCCTGATCTGGATCCAAACTGCTGGACACAAAGCTGCGTCTTGATCAATAAAATAATCTCACCAATACATGAGCTGTTGGTACTCATTAGGGTAAAATGATCGAGGCGGCTCTTGTGAGTACATAGTCTTGACTTATACACGCACATACACGCTCATTTGCATTCTTTGTTAATAACAGCGGTACTCAATGTGACTGATATAGTAATAATGGTTTTCTATCTATGGCAGTCATCCGGCTGATATCTCTTGCAAACAGTTTGTGTCCGGATTAGGCCAGGCGTTTGTCGGGCCTGATCTGGATCCAAAAGCTTGACACTCTAAGAACTCTTCGATGGAGTTGGTTCTGTAAATAATCAGCGGACGACAAAAAAAAAGCGCATAAAGTATTTGTTGTATTAAACAAGGACAAAACTCAACACATGCTTTGTTGATTCCTAGCGGAGCCATATCATCGAGTTTGGCTACGGTGAGCGCCTGCAACTGCTGTGTCATGGCTAGTGTCTAGCTGGTTGATTTGAAGTATTAAGACAATGCAATGCCTATTTTTTCTTCTTTCTTTTTTTGATCCATTTCGAGCAAATAATTTGTTGTATTTCACCAATGTTCTCATACGAGAATGTTTATTGTATTTCTTTTTGTCATTTTTGTATTTTTTGTTACACATTATTTCTACTTTTCTCTTTTCTTAATGTTGACCAGATCTTCTTACCAGTCCTATCATGTGGCAAATTGCAAATTGTCGTTATATGAAATCACTCACATGTACCCACTATCCATTCACCGTGTGACAGTGGACCCTCTGGCGAGGCATTTCTTGATTTTTCTGCAGTTCCTGTTGTGCAGTATCTAATGCGAAGATATTGTACTACATATAGTCTCGGCAGCAGGTCTTCAGTTACACGGTCGATGCATATGGGTGCTACAAAGAAGCTCGGACACAACCACTTTTATGTTTTCCTACTCCTAGCTCTATCGAGCTTCAATCCTCTCCCCCTTTACGACGTCACGTGTTTTAGTCTTATCGTAGCACTACAGGTAAGTAACGAAGTCCACAGAAGCATTAAACATCCCTATCGACGGATGCAAGCAAAGCACAACACCAACTTAAGTTTCTCTATTGCATGCCTTTCTCTATTATTAGTAAGCGTCCTTCTTTCCTGGGTCATCGATCTTATTCTATTGAGTGGAGATGTTCACCCTAATCCCGGACCAGACTCTGTCAGTAGCCTGCCTGATACAAGTACATCTAGCACTGAGCATCAGCACTCTAGGGGCCCTATCTAATCACCTGAGTATCATGCATATGAACACCCAGAGCATACTTCCAAAACTTGACTTAATCAAGTGCGAATCACTTGCGTATGACGTTCTTGTCTTCACTGAAAGTTGGCTGAAACCCGAAATTAAAAACGACGACTTGCTAATCGATAATTTTCTGCCACCCTTCAGATTTGATAGGTTCAACCGCCCTGGAGGTGGAGTTATCATTTATGTCAGAGACACGCTAACGTGCAAGCGCCGCACCGATCTAGAATTGCAAAACCTAGAAGCCGTCTGGATAGAGATAGTAGTTAAGACAAAAAAATTCTCATTGGTGGTTTTTATCGAGCACCTAATAGTAATGCTGATTATTTCACTCTGTTAGATGAAAGCATCGACAGAGCACACAACACTAATATACCTGATATAGTTATTACTGGCGATTTCAATTTTAATATGCATTCTAACAATAATAACAAAATGAAAGATCTAATTCAAAACTACAATCTTAAACAGCTTATACAAGAAGACACACACTTTACTGAAAACTCCTCTTCATTACTTGACTTGATATTGGTGCGTAACAGTTCTAATATTCTGACTAGTGGTGTAGTGGACTCTTTCATTCCTGATCAAATACGATGTCATTGTCCTATACTTGTCATACTAAAATTTTTACACCCATCAACTAAGGCCTTTAAAAGACGAGTATTCAATTACGAACGTGCTAATTTTGATATATTCAGAGCACAATTAACATCTTATGAACTAGAAGAAAATATAGCCAATAATAATAACATCAACGAAAATGTTACGTACGTCATGGACACTTTAAATAAAGCTAGCCAAAATTCAATCCCAAGTAAAGTAGTCACAATTAGGCCTAATGAGCACCCATGGATAACTTGCCAAATTCGAAACCTCATACGAAAACGGAAACGCACTTTTAGAAAATATAAGAAAACACAAAACTTATTATTTTGGGAAAAATTCAAAATACTTCGTAACCAAATTGTTAGCAATATAAGATCATCAAAAAAGAATTATTTTGACAAGCTCGAAGATATACTCTCAAAAGAAAATGTAAACTCAAAAATATTTTGGAAAACCTCAAAGCAAGTAATGGGTCTACAGAAATCAAACCACACTATACCAACGCTCAAGCTAAATGACAAGTTTGCAGAGAAAGACATAGACAAAGCTAACATGCTGAATGACTACTTTTGTTCACAGGCAGTTGTAAATGATAATAACAAACCATTCACATGCAACAGCAGACTTAACTCAATTACAATATCTGAACAAGATGTTAGAGATGTCCTAAACAACCTTAATGTGACAAAGGCTAGTGGTCCTGATCTTATTAGTCCACGTCTGTTGAAGGAAGGTGCCACTATATTGTCAAAACCTCTATCTATTATATTCAATCGATCATTACTTCAAGGTTACTTTCCTTCTAACTGGAAGGATGCCAATGTCACTGCCATTTACAAAAAGGCAGACAAGTCTATGCCATCAAATTACAGACCAATATCTCTCCTAAGTCAAATCGGTAAAGCTATGGAAAGGTGTGTTCACAAGCACCTTAACAATTACATATCAGAAAACAACCTTCTTACACCTTTTCAGTCTGGCTTTATTCAAGGTGACTCTACAACCTTCCAACTTTTACACACATACCATTTATTCCTAGAAGCAGTAGATAGTGGTAAAGAAGTACGAGTTGTATTTTGCGACATCAGCAAGGCTTTTGACAGAGTCTGGCACAGGGGGCTGTTACATAAACTAGCTGGTATGGGTTTATCTGATGGGCTTCTTCGCTGGTTTAAAAGCTATCTTTCACACCGACGACAGCGTGTCGTACTAAATGGGGTAGAATCCAATTGGGCAGACGTTCTTGCAGGAGTTCCACAAGGCTCTATACTTGGTCCCTTACTTTTCCTAATCTATATCAATGATATTGTTAATAATATTCGCTCATCTATACGTCTATTTGCTGATGACACTACTATCTATATAATTATTGATAATCCCCAAACTGCAGCCTTTATTTTAAATACAGACCTAGAAACAATTAATGGGTGGTCACATGATTGGCTCGTAGATTTCAATCCAACAAAAACTTCTACTCTTCTAATATCTCGAAGACAGCATCCAGTCTTCCACCCCTCTTTGGAAATGAATAACGTTGTCCTTAACGAAACTACTAGCCATAAACATTTAGGGCTTACCATATCCAATACATGTTCCTGGATAGAACACATAAATAATATTGCAGAAACAGCTTGGTCAAGATTAAACCTAATGAGATTACTCAAGTTTAAAATCAATCGAAAGGCACTCGAAAAAATGTACTTTGCATTTATTCATCCCCTACTTGAGTATAGTGACTCGGTATGGGATAACAGTCCTGCTTATGTTAAAAAACAGCTTGATGATATCCATTACGAAGCTGCCAGAATTATAACAGGAGGCACGAAACTCTGTAGCCACGATAAACTTCTTTCTGATCTGGGGTTGGACACTCTGCAAGAACGTCGCACAAAGCATAAACTGGTAATATTCTACAAAATCCTCAATAATCTAACTCCTCCTTACCTGCAGAATTTTGTTCCACCACTTGTTCAAGAGGCTAATCCCTACAGACTGAGAAATTCTAACGATATCCGCACAATTCACGCTAACACCAACTTGTATTATAACTCTTTTTATCCCTCCACAATACGAGACTGGAATAACCTACCCCAAGAAATTATACAGTCCACCTCAGTTGCATCATTTAAATACCAACTCAACAAAGCCACACAGAGGCGAGCACCACCAAAATTCTTTTCTGCTGGGTCAAGGCTAGGTCAAATACTTCATGCAAGAGTACAGTACGAATGGCATGTAGCTCGCTCAATTCAGATCTTTATCGAAAAAATATAGTTCCCAGTCCTTCCTGTGCCTGTGGGGGGTTTGAAAGTGCTTACCACTTTTTCTTCATATGCCCAAAGTACAATGCAACACGAGAAAGATACTTAGAAGCCCTTCTTAGAAATCATACAACTCATGACTTACTTTTTGGAAAGGATATAGCAACTGATGAAGAAAATGAAGCTCTATTCCTTAAAGTACAGGACTACATATTAAAAGTAAGTAATCGTGCAAAGATCAGGAATCGATACAATCAAGTACCACACCTGACCCAGGATATTAATGGGAAAGTGACAAACTCACAGAAGACACCACAAACGAGAGCCAAGAGGTCAGCCCTTTCCCAGCAGGTGACCACAAAGCACATATAAACAGACGCGCACAAAACATAGCAAACACAAGACAGAACAAAAACATAAAAGATCCACAAAAGAAGTACCGCCTTGGAACGGTCAGTAAAATATTTTACTGGAGGGCTTAAACCGGTTTAACGGCGCCAACCTCACCCTTAATTCAGATGTGGATAAAGTCTAAAAGATTTGTTCATTGAGTTGATATATATTGACATACTGTATTGCTATCCACTTCACTTATATATAACATGATAAGATATCCTCTATTCACGGTAAAACAATCCAAAGATACATCTTGCTAGAAGTAGATAAATACACATGATAGGTTCTCGGTCAACAGCTCTCTCTCTCTCTCTATCTTTCTCTCTATCTCTCTCTCTCTCTCTCTCTCTCTCTCTCTCTCTCTCTGTTTTTTTTTTCATTATAATGAAACATGCATGTATTACTTTATAACTTTCTTAGCGCGAGTTTCTTTGAAGCTTTATAAGCTATTCACACATATTGTACAAATTATACCTGAAACAGGAAATGACTTTCATATAAGCTTTTAGCTTACTGTCAAATCCTGTATCCATTGACAATGTATTTATTGCATTAATGTAGAATATTTCAATAAAATATTGTTTAAACTAAAATTCAATATTTTCAAAATAACATTATTTTTTTCAAAATCGTTAATCCTATGAATAAATTGCTTATGAATGGAACCGCATTATTTTTTATCTAACATTTAAAGAAGTTCAATCGCGGAAAATGCACAAGATAAAAAACCTGTGCAACAAATCACATGTTTCATTTTTACACATTCCCCACACATTTTAAACAACTCATCGGCTCGTATCAAGTGTGTGTGTGTACTCCACACCCAGGGAGCGGAAGTGACCGGACAATTGTGTACGACAAGTAACGGCACTTGTGATGTTGTACATTGGACGGTTGGTCACTTGCGGTATTGATTATTCATTTACACCATAAACAAACTTCTTTTTCTTACACGAAAAACCCCAGCATATGCGTGTTTTGGGTATAGAAGGTAAGTTATATTTGTGAGTTACTTTCTGGCCAGATTGAAATCCTATTTCATTGTCCATGTTCAGTGAATTTGAATTCTAATCACTTATTTATCGACAACTGGTGATTGATTGACGAATTTTCAAACATGAAACAAACGTGCATAAAAACGCAAATTCACTGTAATTTGGAACCTGATTTCTATGGTGACTTGGTGTATAAATTGAAGAAGATTGTTGGCTCTAATAATTTTTCAGCACAGTTTATTAAAATAATTTCTCATTATTAAAAGATTGGCTATAACATTAATGTATTGCAACAGACTGCATGCTTGGTAGTCAACCAAATCACGGTTGGCAACTTTGCTTTCCTCTTTAATTGCACGCCGGTGGGTCGGACTTCAGACTATATGATGGTTCCGACTTAAAGACTTATCTATTGATGAGATGGTAGGGGCCTGATGCTTTGGCTGTTTGTCAGGCCCACTGGGGTTTACCTGTTGGATTTCTTTTGCTCCGGTATTCAGTTTAATTTACTGTTGAGTCCTTATCCTTGCTTTATCTCCTTGCTATATCTTGATTTATATATTTTAGGAGATGATGCATTGATAAGTTAGGAGTCTTTCATGCAAACCAAATATCTATGTGTCTTGATCCACATCTGAATTAAGGGTGAGGTTGGCGCCGTTAAACCGGTTTAAGCCCTCCAGTAAAATATTTTACTGACCGTTCCAAGGCGGTACTTCTTTTGTGGATCTTTTATGTTTTTGTTCTGTCTTGTGTTTGCTATGTCTTTGTGCGCGTCTGTATATATGTGCTTTGTGGTCACCTGCTGGGAAAGGGCTGACCTCTTGGCTCTGTTTGGGGTGTCTTCTGTGAGTTTGTCACTTTCCCATTGGTATCCTGGGTCAGGTGTGGTACTTGATTGTATCGATTCCTGATCTTTGCACCTTTACTTACTTTTACTCTTCTAATATTAGTACTTTCTAAGGAAACACTAATAATTTTTGTCAAAACAAAACCAGACCATGACAAATGGCGAAAACATGACACACGTTGGAGCATGGCACCGTTCAGTCACTTGATGCCGTTCGCTTACGGATTGTACATGACAACTGCGACTTTACTGAACGGTCACTTGTATACTGAGGGTCATATAATTTTTCTCATTTTATGCATACCAGTGCCAATATTTCACCTTTCCTTGTCAAGAAACGTTTGTTCTTAAATGCTGTCTGCTATATCGACTCCTGCATATATTCACCACCACTACGAAGGTTAGTCAAAAATAACTGAGCCCTACCTCATAACATTTTAGTTTGGTATTGTAGACAACCAATGTGATTATGTTCTATAAGTCTAATATGTCATGGCAGTTTTAACCCTAAAAAAATACCCTAGTGAAGCTTCTTTTATGGTTGCTAGGCAACCGAAGATCGACAGTCAGATCAATGCGTTCACGATCTCAGCCACCAGGAATTTACAGTATGTCTTTAAAAAGCTTGTGTGTTTGATAGTTTTTGTGAAAGGCATATTTGCGACTTATTTGAATAAAATATATCATATTGTCTTTTCATTAAACCAATTGTGTTAATGTTTAGGTGAACATTGAGTGTATGCGTAGCCTAGCAACAAAAAACCCCAAAATTCCACAAATTTTCAAATTCACGAGGATTGTGTTGCCATGAAAACAAAATTGTGCATTCAAATCAAGGAACTTAATATTTCTGAGGGTTGGTGTGTGTATGCAGTACTGTTAAAACATTGTTATGCTCATGTTATATTGTTTCTATTAAAATTTGATAAATTCTGAAATCAAAATACTACAGTATCTATAATTTGGGTTCAGTTGGTTTCTGTTCTGTGCCACGGAATAGGTAAATGTTCCAGGTATCAGACGTCAGTGAATAAAGCCTTGCTTTAACATTACTGTTTCCATAGCAACGCTTAGATTTATATGTATCACAGCGTGAACGCACCTCTCTGACAGGGCATATTCTGTTGCCTAGCAACCGTTACAAAAAGCCTACCAACAGAAATAAATTAGGTGATTAAATAGATGACATGTAACTTCAATGAAATATCAGCCAAATATATGTCCATTTTCCTTAATTCAAATGTTATGATGTAGGGCTCATTATTTTTGACCGACCCTCGTACAGGTTATTTTTAATCATATGAAACCAAACATTGATCCTTAAAGAGCAACTTAAAGTAATAAGGTTGCAAAGATCAGGAATCGATACAATCAAGTACCACACCTGACCCAGGATACCAATGGGAAAGTGACAAACTCACAGAAGACACCACAAACGAGAGCCAAGAGGTCAGCCCTTTCCCAGCAGGTGACATTTTAGCATTTAGTCTATCATATTCCTCTGTTCCTCCTCCCATCCTCTGTGAGGAGCCCTGTCATGACTGAAATTTTGTTTACTGTGATATTAAACCTTAACTTAATCAATCAATTCAAATAAATAGTACAGCAATCTTAATTCAACGTATCTTAGCATTTCAGGCTAAAGTTTTATTATTTATGACATTTTGGACAAATATAGACCCATATCATATGTTTTAGATCGTAATATATGTTACCTTAAAAATTGACAGAACTTGGGAAGTGTCTTTATTCAGCTGTTACTTGAATTCTAGCATATCCACTTTATCAAGAATTTAAAACCTAATAACTTTGAACAAATCAATAAAATCGTGTTGTTGTTTAAAAAAAAAAGTAAAAAAAAACTTTATGTTTTGCAAAGATAAATGTGGATTGAAAATGACTTTTAAAAATAGATATAAAGTTCTATTTTGTACAAGCTAGTAGCTATAAATATTTAGTGCACAATTAGATTTAAATAAATCTAAACATCTCATGATGTATAATTTATAGCAAGTACTAGGCATTAAATAGAATGTATTAAAGTAAGTAATATATACTTCACATGACATAAACAAACAACATAATGGTAATTTACATCAGAAAACCTTACACTATTCTTTATCAATAGAATGCTCATATTATTTAAAGTGTCTAAAGGCTTACAGATAGGATTGTGTGCTCAATTTCAATGAAAAGGTATTAACCTTATAAAACATTCTATTTAGGATCATCATACCCAGCAGCTCATAACTCTTATAATCCTGTGAATGAATCTAACTTTTTGCATTTGGCAGTAAAAGGCCTGTAAGGGACATGATATTGTGAACTAAAATATGCATCAAAATTTATCAAATTAAGATATTAAAAAGATATCAATAATTTATATAGTGCAGTTCACAATTATAACGTATGTAACATAAAGTAATGTAAGTAACACACTTCTGCTTGATCAAAACGCTTTTAAAAGCCATCCTGCAATAAAAAGGGCGCATACAAGCTTAAAAATTACGTAACTATGCCTAAGAGTACCTTAACATTGGCACCAAAATATTATTGAATATATTTTGGGTAACATATATAAGTTTGGTGTTACATAATAATGTGACTTTTCTCTGAGGGCTAACATACCTCATTCTGTGCTATATATATTGTAGTATTAGGAAATAATAGTGACAAAAATCCCCCAAGAGGAGATTACAGGTTCTATGGTCAATAACGTTTATCTTGGAAGCCTTTTATGAGTCCATATCGTTTGAAATATAGAATTAGAAAGTGTATCAGCAGCTGTGAGGGCAGACATCAATTTAAATAAGGTACTTTTTTTCCTAGGGAAAGATATGTTGTTGATATTAAGAACTGTCTCACTGATACACTGATAAGGGTTTTACGTTTACGCTTTTTAAAAAAAAAAAATAAGGAAAGCAATTTTAAATTATTATGGAAAACATCTTTTCAACCCATTCATAATTTACTAAGCCTGATCGTGTTAATATTTTGTCCTGAAACTGTTGTCTGTTTTATAATATATCCAATTGCACATGATCATATGGAAGCTCACACTATGAACCCTGATTAGGTTGTTCCCAAATTACCATAAAGTAGCAGTAGGTTGTTCCCAAATTACCATAAAGTAGCAGTCTGATCATGTCCCATAATGTTTACACAAAACCATATAAATGCACATTGCATAAATGTGAAATTGCAACATTACGACCAAAGACAGCCAAACCATGCACATGTGTCTATTTGGTTAGTTGCTTAATGTCCAGGGCTTAATGCTGAGGACATTGAAGGATGGCTATTTATCCTAATCACAATGTTCCCCCTTTGCAGCCTTACTTTAAGTATTTAAAGACTATAAGTATCCTCCAGAAATTGATAACTGTCCTGCTGAAATCAATGATAAGCATAGTATGTAAAACAAAAGGTTTAATGACCATCTCATTTAAAGGATGATAGTAAGGTTTAGAAATCAAAAACAAACTCCAAAAGGCTGGACTGTACACACTGTCCGTTGTACTATGATACCAGGCAGGAAAAATGTATGCTTTATCTCCTATCAGGGTGCATTATAAAAACAAACTAGTACTAAATGAATTCAAGTTGAATAAACACTTTTTTGTTTTATATTTACTTCAAAGTATGAAATATTAACGATATCAAGACTATTTATTGTTTGGTACCAAAATATAGCAATAACCACTTCAACTAAATGTGTTAAATATGGCAAGTGCCCGTTCAATACAGACAGCCAAGATCACAAGCACCCATTCAGTTTACTGCCAAGTGCCCGTTCACATGGTGTAAAAAGGTGGCATGACAAGTCAGTACATATCATTCCAGTTAACACTCTTTCAGCGACTTTTATTCAAGAATAAATATGATATGTAATTGTAGAAGGTATATAGATAAGAGGAACGTACAAACTTTATTGTTATGCTATATTTCATTCCATTTTTATAAAGTGATCACATAAAAACGAAGCATCAATGAATTGATCAGTGTCATTATTTTTAAGAGAACGATGAAAAATATCAGTTTTAATATTACCTATTTATAGGATAATTATCTGGGTACTTACGTGAGTATGAATAAAATCATGACAGATACACAAACGGTTGCTGTGTTGACATATTTATGCACCCTGTGTTTTCTTTTGAGAGCAAGTGACTGATCCTCCAATGTACAGCGTCGCAAGTGCCGTATTTTGCCGTTCACTCGCAATTGTCCGGTCACTTCCGCTCCCTGGGTGTGTACTCTGTTAATCTCTATCATAGTGACAGATTGGTCTGTGGTTGTAGCATTTACTGGCTGTACCCTCTTACGTTTTAAAGTGCATAAATGGAGACTCGTGGTGCCATGGGTTTGGCTTTGATTAAGAAATAGATTCGCCTTCGCAGAGATTTGTTGCTTAATATATCCCTGGCTGAAGATTAGTCGTTAAAAGTGGATAAATCACGAGAACGAAGCGCTAGCTATTTATTCACTTGCGACTGACGGATAGACAGTGATATTTTAAGCAAAAAAAAACACCAACGGCACGAATCTATTTCAATTTTAATACGCAAAAAGATTGCAAATATGAACGATTCCTTCAGATTCTACAAAGATTGCGCCAACTTGAGCAGAGCATGAGAATTTCCCATAATTCTTTTTTGGACTGAAACCAGTGGTTTGTCAACCATTTTATATAGGCGGTTAGTGTTAGAATCTGTGTTTGTGTCATTTCCTGGTCATAGCCTCTAGCTTTCTCAGTTATTTGAATTTCATAATCAAAGGGAAGCTACCAAAGTTGACAGAGAGTATGATTGGGAAAATTATTCAAAGCGCGCAGAGTATACTCAGAATATATTTCCATTAACTTTGTTTTATATCATTTGAGCGGCGCTATGCTAAAATGTATCTTTTTAAACAAGATATCAGTTCACGTGTCACTGAACTGAACGCGCTTTTAAAACAATGCTGTTTGCAGACTCTCTCTCTCTGCGTGCTTGCGCGCGCGTGCGTGCGTGTGTGATTTTTGGTTCAAACAATATTTTATTCATAGAACTTTTAACATATTATGATATATACATACATACATACAATATATCTAGGATTTGACGGTAAGCTTATATGTTGTCATCTCTCTTTAGATATTTAGATTCCCATCATTACCGAATGAATGGGAAGTGAACAAAATAAAGTTATCGTATAGTAATGGACATAAAAGAATGAGTAGGAATAGCAGAGATAGAGAGAGGGAGAGCGTTGATCCACTTTACAATGTACAATGTAGTTACATCAAAATATCGTCGCTTCAGTGCTATAGTGTTCGAAGTGACATTTGGGTCAAAAATGAGTTATGCATACCGTTGGAAAGGGGATCAAATGTTCCATCTACTGGTGAAGGTTTCATTTGCTTATCTCCTCCCAGTAAGCTTAAAATCACTGTGCTTTCTGTTCCAATTTCGTTCAGTGCTATAGTGTTCTATGTGATTTTCATCCAATGGCCAATGATGATTATGTCACGTGACTGGGTGAGTTCAATGTCATACTGTTCTATCTACATAAAGTCACTTCCATGTGAGAAATTGCTAAAAATTGCAGTTACCTCCCTAAAATAAATTTAGATTTCCTAAATTGAAGCCGTTTGTCGGTCTTATGACGAACTAATGGCTATATCGGCTACTTTTAGGTCCAAATAATCCGCTCAGTCAAAAATAAAACGAAAATTGATCCATGGAGAGAATAATAAGCAGTAGAATCAGATCACCTCCCTTACACATATTTAAACTGCTTTACTTGACGTAATTTGTCGATGTAATTAAAAAGCAATGGTTAAATCTGCTACTTCTAGGTCCAAAAAATCAGCTCAGTCTAAAATATTATACAAATTGACCCCATTGGCAGAAAAATTAACTGTAGAAACATATTACCTCCCTTACATAAATTGCAATTGCATAATTCGTGCGGTCTGTTACTGTTATGCCAAATAAATGACTAAATCTGCTACTTTTAGGTACAAATAATCATTTCTGTTCAGACGAGTATATGAATTGACTCCATAAATAGAATATTAAGCTGTAGGAAAATCCTAGCTTAGTACTGGTTCAACCCAGGAAGACCCGTCCCTATATAACTGAAAGATTGTTGATGGGACGTAAAGAATCAAATCAAACTTTAGCACTGAACACAGAAGGCGATTTTAGGGCTTAATGTTCTATCTGCAAACTGTAAAATGCCCACAAATTCCATATTATTTTAACCCTCTGGTATGATTATAAGGTCTGTGATAAATAAGGCATAAAAATCTCAGGATGCTAAAATTTTCAAACTCGTTTTTCTCAAAACTTGTGCAATGGTAGATAGAACACTAATAGCACTGAAGCGACGATATGAGGTGATGTAGATAATCACTGGTTGACTTTTAGAATGTCGGCATAACTGAAATCTTTTACACACACCAGTGAGATGTTGTACAAACTCTGATAATTTATATAGATAAGCACTCTTCAAATGCTAGCATATATAGAGAGTATTCTGACTCCTTTCTTTGCCAATGTATGTCTTATGACGTATATTATGATTAAGGATTAAATCTTCTACACTTCGTTAAGAAGTCCTGTATTTTTAAAAATAATGTTTCATTCTCATGAACTGTGCCGTGTTCAGTGCCATATAAGATTTCCTTTAGGGAGTATTCATGAAGATTATCAGGGAGATAACTTTTTGAAGCTGCATAAGCGGGACACATGAAAATAGGTGATAAGCACCTTCAAAACCTCCACAGTGCTGACACGAAGGGCTTTCGACTTTATTTTTTCGATAAAGGTCTGCATGTAAAGCGCTGCATTGCATTCGCAGTCTGGCGTGTAGGATTTGATCTAAGCGCGATCCTACATGAAAGTAAAATGGAGACTGAAGCTTGTTTCTATTTAAATCATTTTTAAATGTTGATACAGAAGTCATCTACCTTACCTCATTTGGAAGGCTGTTCCATGCTTTGATGGTAGATGGAAAGAAAGAGTCTGAGAATAAGTTAGAATTTGATCTGAAGCCCTGAATATGATCTGCATTCCTGAGAGCATAGTTGTTTGATTGGTCAACAATAGAGGAGATGAGATCTGAAAGAAGCCATGCATAATTTTGTAAAATGTGGTAAGTTTGAGCTTATTTCTCCTAGTTTGTAGCGATTCCCAACCAAGTTCAATAAATAATCTCTCAATGCTGCACAATTTTGTCGCTCCTGTAACAATTCGTGCTGCTTCCACATGGACAGCGTCTAGTAGCTTTTTTGACCCCAGAGAACAATTATCCCAAACAACATCGCTGTATTCCAAGAGAGGACGTATATATGCAAAGTACATTTTTTCCAAAGATTTTCTCGAAACCCTAAATTTGAGAGCTCTTAGCAGGTGTAGCCTAGACCAGGATTTTTCTGAGATAGATTTGACATGTTCATCCCAGGTTCCAGAATTAGAAAAAGTTAGACCAAGGTGCTTATGGTAAGAAGTGTTCTTGATTAGTGTACCAATCATGAGGAGTGGAGGGTGGTATACAGGTTTGCGCTTGTACAAGATAATCATTGAGAGTGTCTTTAGGGGATTAAAAGTGACAAGCCAAGCAGCAGCTCAGTCAGAGATAGTTTGCTAATCAGTGTTAAGAAGGTTGGCCGGTTGAAGGGGACAGTCTACAAAGATATACAAACTTGTATCATCAGCAAACAAGCGGATAGAACATCCAATGTGTTTGACTATATCATTAATGTAAATGAGAAATAAAAAATGGGCCAAGAATCGATCCTTGTGGGACACCAGCCAAAACGTAGAGCCAGTCTGATGACTGACCATTAATAACAACACGTTGTCCACGCTTAGATAAATAGCTTGCAAACCAATTGACAATACGATTTGAGCACCCCATGTAATGCAATTTGTAAAGTAGTCCTTTGTGCCAGACTCTGTCAAGGCCTTACCAATATCGCAAAATACTGCTCTTAATTCTTTGCCTTTGTCTACAGCTTCACAAATTGTATGATATGTATGGAGTAATTGATTGGTGGTGGAATCACCTTCCCTGAAACCAGACTGTAAGGGTGTTAAGAGTTGGTTTGTAACCATATAATTGTGGAGGTGTTTGTGCACACAGCGTTCCATCGTTTTACCAACAATGCTCAGAAGTGATATAGGTCTGTAATTGCTAGGTTGTGATTTGTCTTCTTTTTTGTAAATTGGGGTGACGTTTGCGTCTTTCCATGACGAAGGGAAGTATCTTTGTTCAAGAGAGCGGTTGAAAATAATTGAATATGAATGAGCAAGAATATGACATCCTTCTTTCAGCAAACGAGGGCTAATTGAGTCTGGACCGCATGCTTTGGCTATTATATCAAGATGCTGAAGGACATCGCTGACGTCTTGGGTTGTAATAGTTATGGACTCTAATGAATGATCCATATGAGGAATAGGAGGTAATTGTGTGTTTGTATCATCAACCACAGATTGTGATGAAAAGTATGCATTTAACATTTTGGCTTTATTGAGATCGCTCTCTGCACAGGTGCTATTATGGTGAAGAGTTGGTATGCTAGTGGAAGTCTGTCCTATATTAAGGATTGGTTTTGATGTTTTCCAAAAAGTTTTTAAATTGCAATCGCTGGAAGTTAAAAGCTTATTAAGATTGTCATGATACGATCGTAAGCTTGTTTTGATTTTCTTAACTCACTAATTACTTTGTTTTGTAGGGTTTTATGTTTGTTCCAATAATGAATGTTCTTTGTTTTCTTGTGCTGCCTGAATGCTAGTTTCCTTTTCCTTATAAGTCGTTTAATGTAGCACGTTATCCATGGAGGAGCAGCAGGTATATAACCATAGCAGTACTAAAAATAGACATGAGTCATAATATGGTATTGCGTCATCAAAGTAAATAGTGTGCAATCAAGATGGCGGACGAAAAAAAACATCGTCACAAAAAATCCAGTTTAATGTCATTGCAAAGAATTAAGAATAAAGGCGCTGATCAGCTTGCGAATTTTAGCACCTTGATCGTTTGCTACTTAGATAGTATAATACCTATGGTTTCTCTTTTTAATGTAAACCTTGTGTTATATTCAGCAGGCTGGTTTGAGTCTTTAATCAGTCCGAAACACCCGAGACGGTTTTCTTGCTACACTGCTGCCATTGTTGTTGAAATACTGTACACCTGAATGAACTTTAACTCATTTTAACCTTGTCTCGGATGTCATGATAATTGATGCAATCAACGAGATTGTATTTTTATCGAAAAGCTTCATGTTTTGACAGTGGGGACTCTGATCAGGCTAAATATTATTATACACTGAAGAACCATTTTAAGCCCCCTTAACCATATTGCACGCTAGCAGAGCGGGTTACAAGAGTATTTTACTATAAAAGAAAGAAAGAGGGGCAAAAATTTGTCTTGTTTGTCTATATACAGTGACTGATACTTTTCCTTTCATCAGCATATCAATTACACAGGGTAGATACCATTGCACTATTGTTTATGACTCTTTCAACAATATTTGAGTTGTATTGGGGTGGTGATGCATGTGTATATTTGGCAGATTATGTTGGTCAGACTGCATTTTAGTGAAAGGTTTTGTACAAACTCTTACGAGCCTTCGCTGCTCGCTGACACAAAGTATGGATGTAGATAAAGACTCGGTCAAAAAGTCAGACCTATAGCCGTGCGGAAAAGAAGATTCTCTGTACATAAGAATAAGTGAAATTAAAAAGACAAATTGTAAATGTAAATCATGCAATTTCTTGAAAACTTATGTGGATTTTATAGATGATGACCACTAACGGACTTGATTATAAACAAATAGCATGAATGTATTTTGTCTAATTTATGTTTAATAAAGTTGCATGTACTGTGTATATTTGTATATATTTGTATGAATTAATGAATACATATCTTTTTCTTGCCAATGTTGTTTACTTGTTTTGTTAGGGGAGAACGAGAAAATGAAATGTCGAAAAAATACAACTGAACAGATGGGATAGCTCATGAAAATAAAACAATGCGCCATTTTCGGCCATTAATGTTTTGAATATTCCTTTTCGATATATCAATTTCTCGTTGAAAAATGTCACTTGGTCCTTGCAATATTAAGCCATAAATGGCGGCCCAAGACAACTACAGCCAACCGCAGTTTGATTCTTTCTCGAGAACATGACCGTAGTCAGTGTATATATACTGGTGTCTTTTCACATTCACTTCAGTCGCAATGTTATCTTCAGAAGAAAAACAGTATTTAGAAAACATCTGGTCTGATCCTACACATCCAGCTGCCTTTAGTGGGCCTGAAAAACTGTACAAGTTTGTGAAAAAAGATGGACAATTTAAGATAGGACTGCCTGCTATCAAGAGGTTTCTGTCCAGTCTCGAGGCCTATTCTCTTCAAAAGCGTGTACAAAGAAAATTTAAACGGAGTCCTGTTCTCGTAGAAGGAATCGATGCTCAGTGGGATGGAGACCTGATGGACGTTCGGAACATTTCGAAACATAACCAAAATTATCAATACATTTTAGTTTTACAAGACGTATTCTCTCGTTTTATTTTCACTGCTCCACTTAAGAATAAAACCGCCTCAGAAGTAATCAGCGGTCTAAAATCTATCTTAAAGCAAGGGAGACAACCTGAATTACTTAGAACAGACAAAGGGAGTGAATTCAAAAACCGTTTTTTATCAGCATTGTTGAAGGAAAGAGGCATCCATCAGATTTTTACTGAAAACGAAACTAAATCCAATTTTGCAGAACGAACAATCCAGAACCTGCAAAATAGACTTTCTCGCATGTTTATGTACAATCAGTCATACGAGTATATTAAACAATTACCTGATATTACGAAGGCTATCAACAACACACCCTCGCGTCCCTTGGGGAATATGGCACCTTCAGCAGTTAGCAAATCAAATGAAGAGGAAGTGAGACTCAATGAGTATCTGGTGCGAACCAAAACAAAAATAAATAAAAGTTCTGAATCTAATAAGAAGTTAAGACAAAAGAATGTCAAGAAAACTAAAAGAAGCCCTTTCCAGTTCAAGGTGAATGATAAGGTGCGCATAACTCAAGAGAAAACAAAATTTATGAGGGAATACAGTCAAAAATGGACAGGTGAAATATTTATTGTATCTCATCGATTTATGCGACACGGAATACCAGTTTATAAGCTTAAAGATTTTGACAATATGGCATTGACGGGGTCATACTATTCGCAAGAATTACAAAGATTTGATACACAGGAAATATGGAAAGTCAATAAAATACTGAAGAAGAGAAAAAATGCCAGAGGCGAAATGGAGCTGTTAGTGTCCTGGCATCAGTGGCCATCTAAATTTGATTCCTGGATTAAACAATCGGATCTTCAGGAAGTCCCTTAGTGGCTGCGCTTTATTTATCAAACCTATAAAATCAACACGCTGAAACTTATCATATTCACTTTCTGTCAAGATGAGCTTGCGAATGGTGCTGGCTTCTGATGATAGTAAATTGATGTATCCAAATAACAAACCGCATGACTTTCGTGTGCACCTGTCTACACCCGTATCACTTACGGGCTACTGGACTGTTTCGCTTCTCGAAATTTGTATTGAGCGGGGGCAGGGGTACACTTTTCCAACCTCTGAATTGTTTGTTTATTCAAACCTTTGTGACAATACAGTTCTTGGTGGACACGACGTTCCATTGCTTCGTCGCGTTTGGCTAAAGGACAACAAACAGAATATCATATATCACATGCCTTACGATGTTCCTCTCCGAATGGGTCAATTTCAGGACGTACATATCTATATAAACGACTCGCAAGGCAAGCAGGCTTCATTTATTCGAGATACAGTGTCAGTAACGCTTCATCTTAAAAAGCATCATTTTCCTTTAAATTAATGACAAAATGGTGGGCACAACGTACGTTTCTGACCCTAGAGTGTGGAAATCATTTTATCAAAGTATGATCGATGGTAAATTTCATCCCGGATACTATAGAGGACGACAAAGTGGCGGTGGAATAGCTAACATGTACGCAAAAAAGCCATATATGGTACCGGTGAATCGTCATGTTACCATTGAACCTGAACCGAAAATTGTGGTTGGAAAAGAAGTATCACCAACTGCCGCCGCTGAAGACAGGGCAAGGTCTGAGTTCAAAGAAGCAATTCAAGATGGAGCACCCCATGTTCCACTGACTATAAAAGGATCAAAATCCAAACATTCTTTCAGTTCTCAACCAGCAGCGAAAAGGAGTTCATCTCTTAATTCACAAAAAAAGAAAGGTTATAAAAAGGGACCCATTTCTAAGGCACAAAAGGGAAACCCGAGTGACAAGGAAACAAAAAGGGGCAACCCGTGGAGTAAAGAGAAAGCACAGAAACGCGAGTATTCGGAATTAAAACAAACGGAAGATAACGATAACGTATTTTCTAAAAAATGTCGTTCCTAACTGATAAAATAACTGACATTGGGCAACCTTCCGAGTTATCTATTTTTTCTGTACCCCCTAATCAAGTGGCTATTGAAAAAATCTACTTTTCGGACTGTAGGCCTGTGTCATCGTATAATACGGAAGATACGCCAATTGAAATTACTATTCCAGGTCAAGGAAACGAATATATTGATTTACGTAGAAGCCGGTTGTATATAAAATGCAGAATTGTCAAGGCGGATGGAACTGCCCTGGCAGCTAAAGAAAAGACGGGCATTGTTAATATTCCGCTTCAAAGTATGTGGTCACAGATAGACACATACATGAACGGTAAATTGATTAGCTTAAATACAAGTTACTACCCATGGAAGGCCTATCTGAAACTGCTTCTGTCAAACGGAAACGACATAGCAAAGTCGCAGTTACAGTCACAGCTTTTCTATCTCGATGACTACGATACCGAAGACGTAGATCCCGATGCAGGCTCCAATGGTGGATTAGCTCAACGGTACCAGTTCACACAAGAGAGCAACATATTTGACATGGAAGGCCCTCTTTACGAAGACATATTCAGACTGGATAAATACCTTGTCAATGGCGTTGACATACATTTGAAACTGTTCAGAAATCGCGCTGCATTCGTTCTTGTGAGCAAAGAAGCATCTCCGAGCTACAAACTGGAGCTTTTAGACGTTGTGTTTAAAGCTTGCAAAATCAAAGTCGACAGCGGTGTGCTTATTAATCATGGCGAAATACTGAAGGATGTCACTGCTAAATACCCACTGTCTAGGACAGAGCTAAAGATGAACACTATTCCGAGCGGCTCAGGCACTTTCATTTGGCAGAACATTTGGTCAAATAATTTGCCAACCAAGGCTTTTTTCGCTTTCGTGAAGCAAACTGCGGTAAATGGCGATTATACAACTAATCCATTCACCTTTCTCAACATCGCAGAGGAAATGGGACTTTACGTGAATGGTGAAAGTGTCCCTACACGACCAATGAAAATGGATGTAGGAAAGAACAGAAACATCGTCACGCCATTTGTCAATTTGTTTGAGGTGGCTGAAAAATGGAATAAAGATGCAGGTCTTCAGATAAACAGAACCATGTTTGATCAAGGCTTTGCCGTATATGCCTTTAGCATTGACCCTAACGATCTCGGCGAGCAATATATTAACTTGGTGAGACAAGGAAGCGTCAGATTAGAAGTGAAGTTTGCCGCAAACACAACAGAAACACTAAACTGTCTAGCTTATGCTGAGTTTCCTGCTTTAATTGAGGTGGACCACTCGAGAGAAGTAAAGTACACACGAGTATGAATACAAACCAACTTCTTTGCGTCATCAGAGAAAACAGATGTTTGACTTTTGTTGCTCGCGATATATATTCTGTTGACACATTACCTACAAAAGTTCTGACTTTTCCTACTGCATATATTTGTAACACAGAGGAGTCGTATCTTCCTGGGAAACATTGGATAGTATTTTGGTTTCACGATCCTGTTCATTCGGAGTGCTTCGACAGTTTCGGCCATTTGCCAGGACAGTACAATACCAACTTTGAAGACTTTTTAACAAAAAACACTAATGTGTGTGTCTACAATAATGTGCCATTTCAAAGTAAAAATTCTGATGTTTGCGGATATTATGTTTTATGTTACTTGCTTATGAAATGCAATGGCACAAAGTTGCCTGACATTGTTGACTTGCTAGAAAAAAGTGTTTTTCCTGATCAATATGTTGTAGAATATGTTACAAAAGCTTTCGATTGTATTTGAATATGTGTTATACTTTTTGTTGTTTCTCAAATATGTCTTAGATCTTTGACATTACGTTGACAGATTTATGCAATAAATGTCTCCTGAACACCAATTCATGTATGAAAAAAAGTGGAAAAAGGTAACAGTATTACTTATGCTATAAAAAACATTAATTGACGCGGTTATAACGAGTACCGGTAATCTATGTTTTGAGAGCAAAAATAATCGTTATAAATTTCATAGATGTATCAACGTAATGCGCTACTTTTTGTCCATTTTAAGATCCTTTTGGTGTAGAATGAAATGTGAATATATATATATATATCAGTCAATTAAATATTACGCTGTTTTCTGTCGTGTACTATAAAGCCATGTTGTCCCTGATATTATTTATTAGTCTCGTTTCTGACACCAAAGTAAACGGAATGAGTTCTGACAGTAATACGGCTATGAATGACAAATGGTGGGAAAAAGAGTCTCTTATTCGCTTTGCATCGCCTGCCTCTCTTCTACTATCAGGAATTAGTCAATCTGGTAAAACAAGGTTTACATTCAAGCTTCTAGAGAATGCAAATGGAATGTTTGAGAAACCGCCAACTAAAATAATCTACGCCTATGGTCAGTACCAACCGTTATTCGAACAGATGGAAGAACGTATACCTGGACTTATTTTGCATTCTGGAATTCCGTCGAGGGAACAGATCGATGAATGGACGGACCCCACGGACACCGCCCATCACACAGTTATCGTGCTTGATGATCTGGCTGGTCAGGTGACCAAAAGTGAAGAAGCGCTCTTCTTGTTTACCGTTACGGCTCACCATCGGTGTTGTTCTGTCATTTTCTTGACTCAAAACCTGTTCATGCCTGGAAAATTTGCCAGAAGCATATCGCTGAATTGTCACTATGTAGTCATGTTTCGCTCTATTCGTGCGAATAGTTCTTTACTGTCTCTCGCAAGTCAAGCATTTCCTAAACAATCTGTATTTATCAAACAAAGTTATGACCTTGCAACAAGCGAACCATATACGTATCTTGTCATCGATATGACGGCAAATACTCCCGAAAAATATCGCCTTCGCACGAGAATTTTTCCGGGCGAAGATACTCGTATATATTTGCCAAAATAAAAGTATGAAACAATATCCAGAGACCATCAGTCGTGAAAGATGAGTCGACTTGTTCGGTCACAGTCTGCGTTCCTAAATTTATTGTACTCCACCAGCGATTTACAAAGGAAGGCATTGTTAAAAACAATTACAACAAAACAGTTAAATGCATTGTGTGAGATAATTTACAACATTTACAAACGAACAGTTAAACTTAGTCAATATTTCGTTAAAAAGCTTGTACCATTTAAGGCGGAAATTCTTACACTTATCAACAAAAGAGTGAGTGAAGCTAAAAAGAAGGCCACACTTATCAAGTTACGGACAATACTTCCAATTGTGCTCAAACCTGTTTTATCTTTGATCAACAATGGCACGCGAGCTAATATTGATGGCAAAAGAGAAATACCAGGTTCTAATGAAATCTTGTCAGGCGACGAAGGACAAGGACAGTCCACAGACCCTTGACATTAATTCCCCAAGCAACTCGTATTTCGGAGACAATATGATTCTGGAGGAGAACGTGCATAAAGCCGAATTGTGCTGTGAACAGAACATGCCTTTATTTTCTGACATTTTGCAGTACGCTATTTCAAAACCAATGCAACGAAAAGCTATGGGACTGTTACAGTATCTTCATGAGCATGGAGGTAACACAATCAAATGGAATCAGAGGGGACAGATTTTAGTGAATGGTGAAGTCATTCCGGGGACTCATATTGTTGACCTTGTTCGCCATGCCGTTTGTTCCAAAACTGTTCGAACACCTGTTGGATCTGATATTTTTTACAAAGCTTTGACAGATGTTGACACACCTTCATCACTGGTAGCAAATGTATGTTATACTGGCAGCACGTGGAATGACACAAAGCATTTGTCTCAAAAAGGAAGTGGATATATTGTGAAGAAACGAACAAATGGAGCGCCACCTGGTTATTCTCCACCCAAATCAAAAACAAGCAAGACTGAAATTAAATGGATAAAACTGTAATAATCTTATATTTCAATAGATAACATGTATATCATATATTACATAATTACATGTGACTTTTCCATTGCATCATTAAAAACGAAGCAATACAATAATACTGAAAAACTCAAATTGTGTCTGCTTTCTTTCAACCCGTGTGATAAAATCATCCCCTCACACTTCTTTCTATACAGGTAAATCTTTGGTACCCTGTTCTCTAACGTCGCACAGGTATTATCATAAAAGATGGGGTATCAAAGTCAAAGAAACAGTTTCGCTTTCCCCTATTAAATATAACATTTAACAGAAAAAATTGTTTTTTTTTTTTCTTGGATCAGACAGCTTTAGAATGTGTAAAATAGATTTGCCTGCAAAATTTTGTTAATTTTATACAATAAACGTGTTGCTTGAACTCTTAGCGTCGCCTGCTGATAATGTTTGCAAACAGTTTGGATCCAGATCAGACTGAACAGAATGTCAAGCCTGATCTAGACCCGAACTGTTTGACACTTGAAAAAACATCAGCAGAAGACAAAAAGGCTTGAAACATTTCCTAGGGGGCAATCGTTTAAGTGGGGGAATCCCAATATTCTAAAAATAAAACATTTGTAAAAAGAGAATTTTCATTTGTGAAAAATTAATTTTTATTTGTAAAAAAAGTATTTTCGTTTGTAAAAAGTATTTTTATTTGTAAAAAAAGAATTTTTATTTGTGAAAAACTAATTTTTATTTGTAAAAAAAGTATTTTCGTTTGTAAAAAAAAGTATTTTCGTTTGTAAAAAAGTATTTTTATTTGTAAAAAAAAGAATTTTTATTTGTGAAAAACTAATTTTTATTTGTAAAAAAAGTATTTTCGTTTGTAAAAAAATTTATTTTATTTGTGAAAAAGCTATTTCAAGCATATCCGGAGTATAGCTCCTATATTATATGTATTATATTTAATGGATACCACAAGATGAAATGGATTGGTTTGACCATAGTTATGTGACAGAATCGAGCTTCTACCCCATCTATTACTAAAAAATCATTTTAAAAGGGTTATAAGCACCAGAGCATAGCCACCACCACCTCTGGTCATAAAATGAACATGTCCAGTGGTAATGCCATATAAATGAAACACATCCGAGAGGGCTGAAAATGTGATTAAAGTACTATTGCAGCTTGATCCAACATATAGCTAAATGTTGTTGAGATGGCCATAAAACAACAAACATGAGGGTGTATACCAGGTAAAACTGGAATTAGAACCTTCCTATTTTTACTAAAAAAACACAACAATAACAGAGGTCTCTCCCAATTTTTGTGTTGTCAGAAAGATCGCATTTTAGCCAGAGATATAGTTCTTCTGCACATATAATGGTTATAATATGGATGAGGTTTAGCCAAACAATCTGCTACAGTGTTTCAACATTTATAACATAACTGCACTTTAATCAACGAACGTCAGTTCCTATATTATGGAGCATATGTTAACAGGAATTACTCAAATCTGCCTACACTATTGAGAAGTCAAAGCTTTGGCTTGCTTTGCTCTAAATAGATAAGACACTTAAATGCATAGGCACACAGCGAAGTATTACACAGATTATATGGATTAAACCCATGGCCCTTCCACTTTTGTTTTCAGCAAATCAGATCCTAAGAAAAAAAAAGCATATGCATTTGCCCCGCCCACATCCTTTTGTTTTCAGCCAATCAGGTGCAAGAAAGGAAATTGTATTGTTCAATATTGTTGTGTTTTTTTAGTAAAAATAGGAAGGTTCTAATTCCAGTTTTACCTGGTATACACCCTCATGTTTGTTGTTTTATGGCCATCTCAACAACATTTAGCTATATGTTGGATCAAGCTGCAATAGTACTTTAATCACATTTTCAGCCCTCTCGGATGTGTTTCATTTATATGGCATTACCACTGGACATGTTCATTTTATGACCAGAGGTGGTGGTGGCTATGCTCTGGTGCTTATAACCCTTTTAAAATGATTTTTTAGTAATAGATGGGGTAGAAGCTCGATTCTGTCACATAACTATGGTCAAACCAATCCATTTCATCTTGTGGTATCCATTAAATATAATACATATAATATAGGAGCTATACTCCGGATATGCTTGAAATAGCTTTTTCACAAATAAAATAAATTTTTTTACAAACGAAAATACTTTTTTTACAAATAAAAATTAGTTTTTCACAAATAAAAATTCTTTTTTTTACAAATAAAAATACTTTTTTACAAACGAAAATACTTTTTTTTACAAACGAAAATACTTTTTTTACAAATAAAAATTAGTTTTTCACAAATAAAAATTCTTTTTTTACAAATAAAAATACTTTTTACAAACGAAAATACTTTTTTTACAAATAAAAATTAATTTTTCACAAATGAAAATTCTCTTTTTACAAATGTTTTATTTTTAGAATATTGGGATTCCCCCACTTAAACGATTGCCCCCTAGGAAATGTTTCAAGCCTTTTTGTCTTCTGCTGATGTTTTTTCAAGTGTCAAACAGTTCGGGTCTAGATCAGGCTTGACATTCTGTTCAGTCTGATCTGGATCCAAACTGTTTGCAAACATTATCAGCAGGCGACGCTAAGAGTTCAAGCAACACGTTTATTGTATAAAATTAACAAAATTTTGCAGGCAAATCTATTTTACACATTCTAAAGCTGTCTGATCCAAGAAAAAAAACAAACAATTTTTTCTGTTAAATGTTATATTTAATAGGGGAAAGCGAAACTGTTTCTTTGACTTTGATACCCCATCTTTTATGATAATACCTGTGCGACGTTAGAGAACAGGGTACCAAAGATTTACCTGTATAGAAAGAAGTGTGAGGGGATGATTTTATCACACGGGTTGAAAGAAAGCAGACACAATTTGAGTTTTTCAGTATTATTGTATTGCTTCGTTTTTAATGATGCAATGGAAAAGTCACATGTAATTATGTAATATATGATATACATGTTATCTATTGAAATATAAGATTATTACAGTTTTATCCATTTAATTTCAGTCTTGCTTGTTTTTGATTTGGGTGGAGAATAACCAGGTGGCGCTCCATTTGTTCGTTTCTTCACAATATATCCACTTCCTTTTTGAGACAAATGCTTTGTGTCATTCCACGTGCTGCCAGTATAACATACATTTGCTACCAGTGATGAAGGTGTGTCAACATCTGTCAAAGCTTTGTAAAAAATATCAGATCCAACAGGTGTTCGAACAGTTTTGGAACAAACGGCATGGCGAACAAGGTCAACAATATGAGTCCCCGGAATGACTTCACCATTCACTAAAATCTGTCCCCTCTGATTCCATTTGATTGTGTTACCTCCATGCTCATGAAGATACTGTAACAGTCCCATAGCTTTTCGTTGCATTGGTTTTGAAATAGCGTACTGCAAAATGTCAGAAAATAAAGGCATGTTCTGTTCACAGCACAATTCGGCTTTATGCACGTTCTCCTCCAGAATCATATTGTCTCCGAAATACGAGTTGCTTGGGGAATTAATGTCAAGGGTCTGTGGACTGTCCTTGTCCTTCGTCGCCTGACAAGATTTCATTAGAACCTGGTATTTCTCTTTTGCCATCAATATTAGCTCGCGTGCCATTGTTGATCAAAGATAAAACAGGTTTGAGCACAATTGGAAGTATTGTCCGTAACTTGATAAGTGTGGCCTTCTTTTTAGCTTCACTCACTCTTTTGTTGATAAGTGTAAGAATTTCCGCCTTAAATGGTACAAGCTTTTTAACGAAATATTGACTAAGTTTAACTGTTCGTTTGTAAATGTTGTAAATTATCTCACACAATGCATTTAACTGTTTTGTTGTAATTGTTTTTAACAATGCCTTCCTTTGTAAATCGCTGGTGGAGTACAATAAATTTAGGAACGCAGACTGTGACCGAACAAGTCGACTCATCTTTCACGACTGATGGTCTCTGGATATTGTTTCATACTTTTATTTTGGCAAATATATACGAGTATCTTCGCCCGGAAAAATTCTCGTGCGAAGGCGATATTTTTCGGGAGTATTTGCCGTCATATCGATGACAAGATACGTATATGGTTCGCTTGTTGCAAGGTCATAACTTTGTTTGATAAATACAGATTGTTTAGGAAATGCTTGACTTGCGAGAGACAGTAAAGAACTATTCGCACGAATAGAGCGAAACATGACTACATAGTGACAATTCAGCGATATGCTTCTGGCAAATTTTCCAGGCATGAACAGGTTTTGAGTCAAGAAAATGACAGAACAACACTGATGGTGAGCCGTAACGGTAAACAAGAAGAGCGCTTCTTCACTTTTGGTCACCTGACCAGCCAGATCATCAAGCACGATAACTGTGTGATGGGCGGTGTCCGTGGGGTCCGTCCATTCATCGATCTGTTCCCTCGACGGAATTCCAGAATGCAAAATAAGTCCAGGTATACGTTCTTCCATCTGTTCGAATAACGGTTGGTACTGACCATACGCGTAGATTATTTTAGTTGGCGGTTTCTCAAACATTCCATTTGCATTCTCTAGAAGCTTGAATGTAAACCTTGTTTTACCAGATTGACTAATTCCTGATAGTAGAAGAGAGGCAGGCGATGCAAAGCGAATAAGAGACTCTTTTTCCCACCATTTGTCATTCATAGCCGTATTACTGTCAGAACTCATTCCGTTTACTTTGGTGTCAGAAACGAGACTAATAAATAATATCAGGGACAACATGGCTTTATAGTACACGACAGAAAACAGCGTAATATTTAATTGACTGATATATATATATATATTCACATTTCATTCTACACCAAAAGGATCTTAAAATGGACAAAAAGTAGCGCATTACGTTGATACATCTATGAAATTTATAACGATTATTTTTGCTCTCAAAACATAGATTACCGGTACTCGTTATAACCGCGTCAATTAATGTTTTTAATAGCATAAGTAATACTGTTACCTTTTTCCACTTTTTTTCATACATGAATTGGTGTTCAGGAGACATTTATTGCATAAATCTGTCAACGTAATGTCAAAGATCTAAGACATATTTGAGAAACAACAAAAAGTATAACACATATTCAAATACAATCGAAAGCTTTTGTAACATATTCTACAACATATTGATCAGGAAAAACACTTTTTTCTAGCAAGTCAACAATGTCAGGCAACTTTGTGCCATTGCATTTCATAAGCAAGTAACATAAAACATAATATCCGCAAACATCAGAATTTTTACTTTGAAATGGCACATTATTGTAGACACACACATTAGTGTTTTTTGTTAAAAAGTCTTCAAAGTTGGTATTGTACTGTCCTGGCAAATGGCCGAAACTGTCGAAGCACTCCGAATGAACAGGATCGTGAAACCAAAATACTATCCAATGTTTCCCAGGAAGATACGACTCCTCTGTGTTACAAATATATGCAGTAGGAAAAGTCAGAACTTTTGTAGGTAATGTGTCAACAGAATATATATCGCGAGCAACAAAAGTCAAACATCTGTTTTCTCTGATGACGCAAAGAAGTTGGTTTGTATTCATACTCGTGTGTACTTTACTTCTCTCGAGTGGTCCACCTCAATTAAAGCAGGAAACTCAGCATAAGCTAGACAGTTTAGTGTTTCTGTTGTGTTTGCGGCAAACTTCACTTCTAATCTGACGCTTCCTTGTCTCACCAAGTTAATATATTGCTCGCCGAGATCGTTAGGGTCAATGCTAAAGGCATATACGGCAAAGCCTTGATCAAACATGGTTCTGTTTATCTGAAGACCTGCATCTTTATTCCATTTTTCAGCCACCTCAAACAAATTGACAAATGGCGTGACGATGTTTCTGTTCTTTCCTACATCCATTTTCATTGGTCGTGTAGGGACACTTTCACCATTCACGTAAAGTCCCATTTCCTCTGCGATGTTGAGAAAGGTGAATGGATTAGTTGTATAATCGCCATTTACCGCAGTTTGCTTCACGAAAGCGAAAAAAGCCTTGGTTGGCAAATTATTTGACCAAATGTTCTGCCAAATGAAAGTGCCTGAGCCGCTCGGAATAGTGTTCATCTTTAGCTCTGTCCTAGACAGTGGGTATTTAGCAGTGACATCCTTCAGTATTTCGCCATGATTAATAAGCACACCGCTGTCGACTTTGATTTTGCAAGCTTTAAACACAACGTCTAAAAGCTCCAGTTTGTAGCTCGGAGATGCTTCTTTGCTCACAAGAACGAATGCAGCGCGATTTCTGAACAGTTTCAAATGTATGTCAACGCCATTGACAAGGTATTTATCCAGTCTGAATATGTCTTCGTAAAGAGGGCCTTCCATGTCAAATATGTTGCTCTCTTGTGTGAACTGGTACCGTTGAGCTAATCCACCATTGGAGCCTGCATCGGGATCTACGTCTTCGGTATCGTAGTCATCGAGATAGAAAAGCTGTGACTGTAACTGCGACTTTGCTATGTCGTTTCCGTTTGACAGAAGCAGTTTCAGATAGGCCTTCCATGGGTAGTAACTTGTATTTAAGCTAATCAATTTACCGTTCATGTATGTGTCTATCTGTGACCACATACTTTGAAGCGGAATATTAACAATGCCCGTCTTTTCTTTAGCTGCCAGGGCAGTTCCATCCGCCTTGACAATTCTGCATTTTATATACAACCGGCTTCTACGTAAATCAATATATTCGTTTCCTTGACCTGGAATAGTAATTTCAATTGGCGTATCTTCCGTATTATACGATGACACAGGCCTACAGTCCGAAAAGTAGATTTTTTCAATAGCCACTTGATTAGGGGGTACAGAAAAAATAGATAACTCGGAAGGTTGCCCAATGTCAGTTATTTTATCAGTTAGGAACGACATTTTTTAGAAAATACGTTATCGTTATCTTCCGTTTGTTTTAATTCCGAATACTCGCGTTTCTGTGCTTTCTCTTTACTCCACGGGTTGCCCCTTTTTGTTTCCTTGTCACTCGGGTTTCCCTTTTGTGCCTTAGAAATGGGTCCCTTTTTATAACCTTTCTTTTTTTGTGAATTAAGAGATGAACTCCTTTTCGCTGCTGGTTGAGAACTGAAAGAATGTTTGGATTTTGATCCTTTTATAGTCAGTGGAACATGGGGTGCTCCATCTTGAATTGCTTCTTTGAACTCAGACCTTGCCCTGTCTTCAGCGGCGGCAGGTGGTGATACTTCTTTTCCAACCACAATTTTCGGTTCAGGTTCAATGGTAACATGACGATTCACCGGTACCATATATGGCTTTTTTGCGTACATGTTAGCTATTCCACCGCCACTTTGTCGTCCTCTATAGTATCTGGGATGAAATTTACCATCGATCATATTTTGATAAAATGATTTCCACACTCTAGGGTCAGAAACGTACGTTGTGCCCACCATTTTGTCATTAATTTAAAGGAAAATGATGCTTTTTAAGATGAAGCGTTACTGACACTGTATCTCGAATAAATGAAGCCTGCTTGCCTTGCGAGTCGTTTATATAGATATGTACGTCCTGAAATTGACCCATTCGGAGAGGAACATCGTAAGGCATGTGATATATGATATTCTGTTTGTTGTCCTTTAGCCAAACGCGACGAAGCAATGGAACGTCGTGTCCACCAAGAACTGTATTGTCACAAAGGTTTGAATAAACAAACAATTCAGAGGTTGGAAAAGTGTACCCCTGCCCCCGCTCAATACAAATTTCGAGAAGCGAAACAGTCCAGTAGCCCGTAAGTGATACGGGTGTAGACAGGTGCACACGAAAGTCATGCGGTTTGTTATTTGGATACATCAATTTACTATCATCAGAAGCCAGCACCATTCGCAAGCTCATCTTGACAGAAAGTGAATATGATAAGTTTCAGCGTGTTGATTTTATAGGTTTGATAAATAAAGCGCAGCCACTAAGGGACTTCCTGAAGATCCGATTGTTTAATCCAGGAATCAAATTTAGATGGCCACTGATGCCAGGACACTAACAGCTCCATTTCGCCTCTGGCATTTTTTCTCTTCTTCAGTATTTTATTGACTTTCCATATTTCCTGTGTATCAAATCTTTGTAATTCTTGCGAATAGTATGACCCCGTCAATGCCATATTGTCAAAATCTTTAAGCTTATAAACTGGTATTCCGTGTCGCATAAATCGATGAGATACAATAAATATTTCACCTGTCCATTTTTGACTGTATTCCCTCATAAATTTTGTTTTCTCTTGAGTTATGCGCACCTTATCATTCACCTTGAACTGGAAAGGGCTTCTTTTAGTTTTCTTGACTTTCTTTTGTCTTAACTTCTTATTAGATTCAGAACTTTTATTTATTTTTGTTTTGGTTCGCACCAGATACTCATTGAGTCTCACTTCCTCTTCATTTGATTTGCTAACTGCTGAAGGTGCCATATTCCCCAAGGGACGCGAGGGTGTGTTGTTGATAGCCTTCGTAATATCAGGTAATTGTTTAATATACTCGTATGACTGATTGTACATAAACATGCGAGAAAGTCTATTTTGCAGGTTCTGGATTGTTCGTTCTGCAAAATTGGATTTAGTTTCGTTTTCAGTAAAAATCTGATGGATGCCTCTTTCCTTCAACAATGCTGATAAAAAACGGTTTTTGAATTCACTCCCTTTGTCTGTTCTAAGTAATTCAGGTTGTCTCCCTTGCTTTAAGATAGATTTTAGACCGCTGATTACTTCTGAGGCGGTTTTATTCTTAAGTGGAGCAGTGAAAATAAAACGAGAGAATACGTCTTGTAAAACTAAAATGTATTGATAATTTTGGTTATGTTTCGAAATGTTCCGAACGTCCATCAGGTCTCCATCCCACTGAGCATCGATTCCTTCTACGAGAACAGGACTCCGTTTAAATTTTCTTTGTACACGCTTTTGAAGAGAATAGGCCTCGAGACTGGACAGAAACCTCTTGATAGCAGGCAGTCCTATCTTAAATTGTCCATCTTTTTTCACAAACTTGTACAGTTTTTCAGGCCCACTAAAGGCAGCTGGATGTGTAGGATCAGACCAGATGTTTTCTAAATACTGTTTTTCTTCTGAAGATAACATTGCGACTGAAGTGAATGTGAAAAGACACCAGTATATATACACTGACTACGGTCATGTTCTCGAGAAAGAATCAAACTGCGGTTGGCTGTAGTTGTCTTGGGCCGCCATTTATGGCTTAATATTGCAAGGACCAAGTGACATTTTTCAACGAGAAATTGATATATCGAAAAGGAATATTCAAAACATTAATGGCCGAAAATGGCGCATTGTTTTATTTTCATGAGCTATCCCATCTGTTCAGTTGTATTTTTTCGACATTTCATTTTCTCGTTCTCCCCTAACAAAACAAGTAAACAACATTGGCAAGAAAAAGATATGTATTCATTAATTCATACAAATATATACAAATATACACAGTACATGCAACTTTATTAAACATAAATTAGACAAAATACATTCATGCTATTTGTTTATAATCAAGTCCGTTAGTGGTCATCATCTATAAAATCCACATAAGTTTTCAAGAAATTGCATGATTTACATTTACAATTTGTCTTTTTAATTTCACTTATTCTTATGTACAGAGAATCTTCTTTTCCGCACGGCTATAGGTCTGACTTTTTGACCGAGTCTTTATCTACATCCATACTTTGTGTCAGCGAGCAGCGAAGGCTCGTAAGAGTTTGTACAAAACCTTTCACTAAAATGCAGTCTGACCAACATAATCTGCCAAATATACACATGCATCACCACCCCAATACAACTCAAATATTGTTGAAAGAGTCATAAACAATAGTGCAATGGTATCTACCCTGTGTAATTGATATGCTGATGAAAGGAAAAGTATCAGTCACTGTATATAGACAAACAAGACAAATTTTTGCCCCTCTTTCTTTCTTTTATAGTAAAATACTCTTGTAACCCGCTCTGCTAGCGTGCAATATGGTTAAGGGGGCTTAAAATGGTTCTTCAGTGTATAATAATATTTAGCCTGATCAGAGTCCCCACTGTCAAAACATGAAGCTTTTCGATAAAAATACAATCTCGTTGATTGCATCAATTATCATGACATCCGAGACAAGGTTAAAATGAGTTAAAGTTCATTCAGGTGTACAGTATTTCAACAACAATGGCAGCAGTGTAGCAAGAAAACCGTCTCGGGTGTTTCGGACTGATTAAAGACTCAAACCAGCCTGCTGAATATAACACAAGGTTTACATTAAAAAGAGAAACCATAGGTATTATACTATCTAAGTAGCAAACGATCAAGGTGCTAAAATTCGCAAGCTGATCAGCGCCTTTATTCTTAATTCTTTGCAATGACATTAAACTGGATTTTTTGTGACGATGTTTTTTTTCGTCCGCCATCTTGATTGCACACTATTTACTTTGATGACGCAATACCATATTATGACTCATGTCTATTTATAGTACTGCTATGGTTATATACCTGCTGCTTGGAGGTCGTTTGGTCTAACAGTGATTACTTTGTTTGGTATTGAGTTTTCGGCTGCTTTTGTGATTGCATCTGATATGTATTGTACATTTTTGTCTATGTTGTTTTCATTTTTAATATTTTCAAGAATATTTGATTCGGATAGGTGTTTTTATATTTTTCATAGTTAGCCATTTTAAAGTTCCATATTCGTCTTTTATATGTAGGTATGTATGCTGTTAAGAATTTGAGTATGACTATAGTTGGACAGTGATATAGGACCTGTTCAGGGATGAAGGAATCAGCAACCCCACTGCACAAAACAATTGTATTGTTGCGAACCAGAATTATATCAATTATTGATGATGATGTCTATGTGTAATGTATGGGTTCCGTTATCAACTGAGTAAGATTGAATTCGTGAGTGAGTTCAGATATATTATTTTGAGGTTTTGAAATGTCGAAATTGAAATCCCCGGCGATGATTATATCGATTGTATTTGTATTGCAGGCCCTGTCTATGCTTTCTTTAATCAGGTTGAAATAGTCGGTGTTGCTGTTTGGTGGTCGATAAAATCCCACCACTAAAATCTTTTTTGCCTTGACATTTACCTCAAGCCAAAGACCCTCAACTCCACGAATCTCTAAATCTATGCGCCGTTTGCAAGAAAGTGTATCCCTAACATATGCAATCACTCCTCCACCAGGACGTTCGCGTCTGTCTGTCCTAAATGGTGGAAGAAAGCTCTCAATATGTATACTATCATCGTTAATGGTGGGTTTCAGCCAGCTTTCTGTAAACATGAGTATGTCATGTGATTTTTATCTGTTTGAGCACACAAAGTATCAAGTTGAGTGAAGAAACAATAGAAAAAAGATCTTTTTCGAAATTCAGCAGACATATTGAGAAGCAAGTTAAAGCTTTTTAAACTTTATTAGATATATCAATAATGTAGAAATTGACAGTTAAAATAATAAGATGAAATATACAAAGGTTTATATACAAATGTAGTAACGATACAGTTAAGGACC
>OZ026529.1:38845064-38857527 GCA_964019695.1 Loripinus fragilis
CTCTCACCCTCAAAGAAATGAGAAAAGGAAACCATTAAGGTCTTGTTTGTTTGATTTGATTCTTTACGTCCCTCAACAATCTTTCAGTTATATAGGGACGAGTATTCCCGTGTTGAACCAGTGCTAAGCCAGGATTAATGTTCTTGCTCAAAGACACAACGCAGTGACGCCGCCGGTTAAGCTCGAACCCGTGGTCCCTCGGTTTCGAATCAAGCACTTTACCACTGGACCACTGCACTCCTAAAATCACCAAGATAGATTATGACAGTTTTTGTCCCTTACAGGCAGAAAAAATCCAAGCAATATCTTGAAAAAACGCAGAGGCTCGAAATCTGTCTTTTTACGTGTAGTTTAATGGGACCGATTAACTGTGCACCGAACCAAAATGGGTCGTAGACCTAAACCACCGGGTCTTACCGACAATAGGGGGCAACTCCCTATTTACGACGTAGTATGGATGTGCGTGCCGTATAGCCCCCTTTTCAGAGCCGCCAGGTATATGACAAACGCTTTTTTAAAAAGGAAAGTATATGAATGGCCCTATTTGGCATCTGATTTTTTTTTATATGAACAGCCTAAATTTTCTTGCACCCATGTATACGCACATATTTTTCACTTAGATACTCGTCAAGCCCTTTTCCACATTTACATAAAGCAGGTTTTCTCATGACGAGTGTCATTCGTAAACTTGTTTTTTTACGAATCAAACAAGACAGTATATGAAAAGGTCAACTTTCAGTGAAATCAAGTATATGTAAGGGCTGGTTCAAAAGCCGGGTATTTCATTTGGGTTGTTTTCAAAATACTTGCTCGCACACGCGTACCAAAATTACCCATGAGTTACCCCTCCCCCACCCTAAGCATAAATGACTTGGCCCGAAATAAATTTCTCTGACAATGTGGGACAAAATGCACGAATCCGAATCGTGACAAATACTATTTGTTCAGTCAGTAGATTAATATTCAAGTCACTAGCAAATGCTCTGATCAGACTGCGCGTATGCGCAGGCTGGTCTGAGTATTTGTTGGTCGCACCTACCACATTGTTGGAAATCTCATGTCGTGGTTCAACTGTTGTTTACTGGGTCTCTGACGACCCGCGCTTGGTATTAAGGGTGTGGCTAAGGGGGGTGACGGTACCAATTAGTTTTCCATAGGCCGTAATATAAACCTTTTAAAAGAAATCATATATTTACAGTGCATTCCAACCAATTTCTTTCGTACAATCATTCAGTGCAGCACAGCACCAATAAAATAAGACAAAAAAGAACAACTTCTGTGGCATTTTGTGCACACAGGGATTTCCCAAATAAGCCACCGTCTGCGGGCCGCTTATTTCATTCTATTTTCATGAAAAATAACAATTAAAAAAAACTTCAGAAAGGGGCTCTCCATGGTATGGGAAATTAACATGGGAGTCTGCCCACGCTTGGAATTTGATAATATTATGTTTACTAATTGACTTGGGTATGACTGCTATATTTATGGTGCATTTGAGTTTTTATGCAATTCCATTGCTAATTTATGACGTCATGTATGATATCACTACAATTCCTCAGGGAACCCAGTTATAATCATTTCTAAAGTAAATGACATATCATGTAACAGGCGCAGAAATGTTTTATTAAATAAATATATCATTGATACGTTCGTTGATGCTATAAATGGCTTTGTATTTATTAGATTAGTGGGTGGGCATTCATTTTTATGACATGGTACCCCAATTTTCAACTGTAAATTATGTATTCAGTCAAATTTGGAATTAAAATTTTTATGCGTTGCAGTCTTTGTCAAGATACCATTTCAACATATAAACTAGCCATATATGTTAAGAATATGTTGACCAAATTTCATGAAATTCAAGGACCGGTAACATATTTTTCAACTTGATGTAAACACATGGCCCTAATTCATCAAAATGTAAAAAATTACAATAATTATGTTTCAGTGTAAAATATACTTGAATACTTGCTTAGTTTGAATCACCATGCTAGTACGTTTATTGGTAAAAGTTGATATGTTCAGTGTTTTTCCTTATTATGGATTGGCAAAGATAAAAAAAACAATATTCTTTGATATTAAATGCCACAATTCTTATTTAATGAAGTGCTTACACAATAAAATTACCCAAAATGATACAAAATGGTGACACCTGTACTTGCCACATCTAGTTTCTAAAGTAAAACTACATCTAACCAATGTTACACGTAATATCTGACATTATTAAGAATTTTAATTCATACAGAAGAGAAACCTTATGACAAGTCAGTTCATACAGGAGAAGAACCTTATATCTATGATTTTATAATTGTAAGCCTCATAAATAAACCTGGTTCACAAGAATAGCCCCCTGTCAAACCTATTGGTTAAAATTAACCATTTTGGTCAAAGAGAACTCTTGGCCCCAAAGGTATTGCTAATTTAATGCTCAATTCTTCTCTGATCATTCTGTTCTGTAAAACTGATGCTGATTTCCATCAAATAGGAACATTTATACTTTAGCTGGCTGTATATTCTAGGCATACAGTTACGTTTTTGGACCTCACTTATTCATGTAGAACACTGTTATATGATACCTTTGATAAGACTCTGTTACACTTTATCCTGGTCACGGCACCAAAATGTGGTTACTCTAGTTCAGTTGGGATGTAAAGAAATATTTAGTCTTCTTGCTTTCACACGTTAATTGTTATGATATCATGTTTCTTAAACAATAACATTCAGGACTTGAGAAAGTGATACACATTGTCTTAGCCCCATAGTGCCATGACATGGGGCCAAGTCCTTCGGCATTTCCAGCCATAAACATGTCTTTCTTCAAGAAAAGTGGAAGGTGATTTTAAAACATCCTCCTTCTGTCGAGTTATTGATTCATTTCAACTAAATAATTATATTTGCTAAAATAGACCCCTTTCACATTGTTATCTCCCTTAGCAATCGCTCTTCAATTGAAAAATCGATAAAGCCGTTTTTGAAAATGAAGGGGCAGATTGCTTATTAGTTACACTGGCAAAACACATAATGATGCTTTATAAGCCGATTGTTTTGGTCTTCATCGCTAGAATGAGATATCATATTCTAGGAATCAGATAAATAAATGTTTTCATATACATTTTTATAAGTCTTCAGTATTTTTTTTACTTAATTAGTGTAAAATAATCTTTTATATCGAGCTTTAATCGGCTTCTTTAGGCACGAAATCGCATAAACTTTTTGAAACACATGCCAACTATTAAGACAAACGAGTCTGTTATGCGAACATCGACAACTCAAACGAGCCTGGGCAAATGCACAGTCTCACCACGCACACACATCGCATCCATTGTTGTGTCTGAGCGCACATAAAGAAAGGCGGTGCATGTAGACATGGTAGACGGAGGCTCAGAAAAAATAGATCTAAGGCTTCCAGCCCCACTAGATAAGAATGCAGTAGCGCACGCATGTTACTGCATGCTACCAAAGAAGCGTGCGTGTATGTCGCTTGATAGTTGCACATAATGACTAAGCATATGCGATAGATGTCGAAATCGAACAGTAAATACCTCCATTTCATAGACCCATTAAATTACATCATTTCTACCTCGGACCCAGTTTATTTGGTCCGAGTTTCTACACAACGTCCGCTTATGCGCATGCTTGCGAGAATCATCGCTGCTCGTACACACAAATTATGGATGTACTATCTTTTTAAAACACCAGTCCACTGGCTAAGACTGTGTGGCGCCTTTTACGTATATGTGATAATAAGTACCAATTAAAGAAAACGATACATCACGTCATAAATCAATCATGCCCGTGCCAGGCACGTGTGCTTTTATTGCTTTTAAAGGGCCTCAGGCATAGGATTAAAGGACCGGATGCACAGTAGGAGATATTAAAATGGGCCTCGACGCGATAAAGCCTGACTTTGGTGCATGCGAACAGCAAAGGCGCATGCCTGTCTTCGTATCCACGCAGTCTGGTCAGCGCCTTAATTGTTCGATTGTTGGTAAGTACACTATCTAAATTTGCTTAATGCAAAATTTCATTTTAGCAAGTCTCTGTAGCTGAACAGACTGGTTTGAGTCTTACTCAGTCAGAAACCCGCAAGACAGCATTCTCACGGGATGGCCTTTCAAGTGTTTTAACCAAGACGCCAAGTGTGTGGAATGTAATCATAGACCATGTAGACATTGAATAAACATGAGACTTACCGGACTCTTCACTGTTCGCATGCGCATTGTATGGAAGGAAATTATTGATACAGTGTAAGTTATAATGTGTGACCAACACAGTAATGCACCCGCTCATTTGGAAAAAAATGGATGCTTAGATATCTTTCTGATCTCAAATATTCAGAATATTGGAATTAATCGCTTATTTTTGTTGCATTTATCATATAATTTTAATATTTGTCCAGTCTTTATTTGCGAAATTTATTTTTCTTTTAATTGTTTTCCATATTCCATTGTGTAATGTAAGGCAGCCATAAAAAGGTTGCCCCTTAACGTGTTTTCTCGCGGAGATAACGCGGAACGAGACAGTTTGGCGCATGCGCACTAACAATGTGAAAAGAGTCTATTGACCTACACCCATAAGAGGTAGGAAATGACAAAGTTACCGGGTTTGGATTTTCATGAAATTTGGCTCAGATCAGCAGGATATATATGGCATGTTTTTGTGATAATATGATATCTTGACAAAGACTAGAACATATCTATCTTTGGAATTGAATGTTGAATGTTTTGTAAATTTTCGAGAAAAAATATTGAAATTTTATAATCACTTCTTCAGAAAACGTAAACCATACTTTATCCAAATGGTTTTGTGGTATTATTATAATGTCTATGGTATTTTGGATTCAATCTAGATGACAAATCATAGAAATAAACAAAACCATTGATTTAGGACATAGAAGTTTAGAGACAGGTACCACCTCAAAGGTGGAGTACGTCAGGGTTGCTTCCTAAGCCTTATTCTTAACTATCTTATTCGATAAATACATTTTCGTAGTTTGTATATAATGAGTTATTAATATGCAAAGTTCAAAGAAAATCCATGCGTGGGCACAGATGCAAATACCCCTTAACCTGGTGGCAATAAATCATTTCAACTTTTTTTTCAACTAATTTGCGCATAAAATAAATAAGAATTTAATTTCATAATAATATCTCAATCATTATCAACCAATGAGAAGAGCTTGTTTTATATTACCATTCAAATTGTGTGCCAAAACTTTTTTGTACACATATATATATAGTACTGGCCTGGCGGGTTTATGGTTCTGTGGGTTTATTATCAATAGCACCGGAAGGCTCAATTGGCAGTGGTTCTGGTCTTAAAGCGTCTCAGAAGATGGGGCCATGGCTTAAAGTCTCATCCTACAAAATGGGAGAAGCCGGGAATCGAACCTGCAACCCCTGGTTTACAAGGCATAGGCGTATCCCCCACACCACGGCGGCTCCTTTTCTCTCAGAGACTTTATTCGCATGTTAGATGTGCTCTGCCCAGAGAATATCATTTGTCAGAAATTATAAGCAGGTTCATACGCTACCATAAACGTGAAACTATCTGAACTGTATTGAAATGCAGTTCGTTAGAAAAATGCTTATGCTAAGGGTATAGTTTCCAAAGGGGTACGTGCATTAAGGAGCTATTTTGGCCCCCACTAGAGCCAAAAACTGAAAGGACCTCGGACAGTCTCCTATTCAATCTGCCCAAATTTTGAGAGCCTGTGGTCAGGATAATGCATAATTGACAGTTAAATTTTTGTGCTTAAATCATACCCTTACATTTAGTGCACCTAGCAAACTAAAATATTTTGAAAATATTGCATGATTAGGCTACGACATCAAGGTTAAGGGGATGGGGTTATTTTTGGGACCAAATTTTATTTCACAGAAATTAAAAGTTTCGCCTTGTATTCGCCTAAAGACATGGAAATATTTTTTGCGACATAAAACTTGCGATAAAAGTGATGCGTTTGCATAAATAACATGTTGAGTACATTTCATCGTTTCTTCTAAATAAGTATGTTGTCCATGACTTTTGACTATTACCTGTTATGTTTCAAGTTCAGCCATTTTGACTTGTTCACTGAGGTGCATCATACCTACATACTGTATACATCAGAGTCTAGATAAACACATCTTTTGAGTGTAAAAAGTAAATGTTTCCTTACCAATCAGATTTGACCTATAATTTGGTGCTTAAAAGAACCATCTCATTACGGCGGCACTTTTGAGTGCCCACAGCATATATTTGGTTGAGAAATAAGACAGTAAATTAATTGGTACACAATCATAACAAAAGCCCTGTTACATCCCATTATACAATTGATATTTACCTACTGGTTTGTACAAAATTGGTTCCTTATAAGTTTTTATGATATTTTGTTTTTGAGCATTTTGACAGCGTTCCCCCCGTGACCAATCATGCCATTTTTATATGATGTGTGAAATGTAAAACTACAACTGTATGCAAGCAAAAGGATTAGTTCGGTCACGGGGGGGGGGGGGGGGGGGGGGAGCACTTCAGTAAAACTTTTCTATTTTCTATGTGTTAAATAGCAAAAACAGAGTTTTCAACCCATATTTTTAATTGGTACTTGTCCTATGAGAAAACACTTTTGCGTATATTTTGGGGGTAGAACCTACTATCCTGTTCATAAAAAAAATATTGCTTTCTTTGAAACCTTGCCCTAGCCATTTTTATGGGCAATCTTTCGTTAAGACTGTCCGAGGTTCTTTGCTTTTCACCAGTTTCTTTTGATTGGTTTATTGGAAGAATAACTGGTGTAAAATTTCGGCATTTATTTAAATTTACCGTTGCTATGGTAACAAAAATGGCGACACAGTAGGCTTAAATTAAGGAAATTTCCATTTTGGACCTATTTAAAGGCTTTTGGAGACCATTTTTTAAGAATTAGATATCAGCACAGCTAAATACAAAAAAAAATCCTTTTAATATTAATACTCATCTTCTGTTAAAATATCTTTTTGGTAATTGCCTGTGCTCAATGTTAATTTCTCTGTCAAACCTCTCATTTTTGCTCCAAAATGGTCAATTTCCTATTTTCAGTCTATTTTGGTGGCAATTTTTGTTACCATAGCAACGGTAAAAGTCAAAGTTATTTGAGACTTTTTCACTTTGGTTATTGTTCTAATAAACTAATAAGAACAAATTAGTGAAAACAATTTTAATATTTTAGCCTCATTAGGGGCCAAAAAAGCCCCTTAATGCACGTAGCTCTTTGTTTAATATCTGATGACGCTAATGTGCACGGCCCAACTTTACACTACTTTAAGCACTTGGGCCGGTCATTTGTCAATTACAATCATATATCATGAAATGACAGACAATTTAATAACTACATTCGCAGAGGGACATCCTATGGAGCGAAGAACGCCAAAATGCAATCAAATGAACAGCTTACTAGTCAAAACTATGCTGATGCGAACAAATGGACGCACGGAAATAGGTAGTGCCTATCAAATTTATATTATTCATGAACAGAAGCTGTGTAGTATAGAATTCATGTGATTTACATTTAACAATTTACAAGTGTGAGGCCTATTCATTTTGATTGAAAACTTAAATGTGATTCCTACCAACTTAAATAGCACTACCTTGCGACGAATTTCAAGAGAACTATACCACCCTAGCCTAAAAGTACAGCGTGATAAGGAAGAATACCCTAGTCCGGCTACTCTGCACTAGGTGTCATTTCTGCACTCCACCAAAAAACATGATATAATTATCAAAATCACTTTAAGTCGAGAGCAAAAAGTAAACAAAATGTGTGAGATAACCACATGTGTATCACGTGATTGTCCCCCTTGAAAGGGCAAGGCTGACCTTCGACTTTTCAGCAATGTAGAACATGTTTGAAACCTTTAGGCCAACAGAAATCAAATTTTATATGAAGACTCCTTAGGATAGGGGAACGCCTATTCATCCAAATGATCCTGGTCACATGACCAAGATGGCTGTCATTCCCATGTATGGTAGAACTTCTTCAAGCATCTCTGGAACACAAAGGCCAATAATTATGGTCATGGGATGAGGGTCCAACCGATGTCCCTAGGTTGACATTTAAGTGATAATCATAATTACTAGATGTTTAAACTTAATAAACACGGACTCTACAAAGGTATCATAGTTAGTTTGATGGACCTGCCATGCCTATAGTTAAGTAACAACAAGGTATTTCATATTGGGCATCCATTAGACGAGACAATATTTAACAAGAGGGCCAAGTGGTCCTGTATCTCTTGTCTGAGATTTGAGTAAATTTCTGATGTGTACCATAGGTTTCGTCAGATCAAATTTGTTTTTGAAAGCATAATTTGTACATTACACGCGGTTCTGCATCTTTAAATTAAATTCGAGATGTATTATCAGCAGGGCTGTGGAAATACCATGCCCGACTTGTCCGACCTGGTCCCATGTCATTCAGGACAAGTTGAAAATTTCTATTTACTTGTCCTTGGACAAGAACAAATGTATTAAGCTAATACAACTCTGTATTTCATGTTTTGATTATTTATTACATTACGAGCTCACATCTTGCATTGAAAACAGTGTGGATCCTGATCAGCTGGCTTCTTCAGAAGCCAGCTGATCTGGATATACACTGTTTACAAGAGAAGCCAGCGGATCAGGATCTACACTGTTTACAAGAGAGGCCAGCTGATCAGGATCCATACTGTTTGCAAGAGTTGATATCTGGTTTCATACTGTTTTTGAAAGAGTAAATTGTTTGAGCACAGAAAGGTATAAAGCTAATTTGTTCTTTACGACGAGTAAAAATTTCTATGGACAAGTACATTGTGACCATTTACTTGTCTCTGGACAAGTAAAATATTACTATTTCCACACCCCTGGTTATCAGGATTGCTTTGATACATAAGATTCTGGCAGATCCATTCAGTCAGCATTTTAATTTCAAAATCCAGCGTATGACTAGAAAATACCACAAGCAATCAAAGACCAATTCATGACATTTTAACACACACGCACGCATGCGGCCGCGAGAGAATACAAAGTTAAGCAAGGAGCGCCCTCATCAGCAGCCATGTTTTATTTGAAGCAGCAGCTAAGGTCATATCGAGACGGTCAGTTAACCTAACCCCCAGGGTGGGGGGGGGGGGGGGTACTCTGATATTTTCATTGATACGTAGGCTTGGGTCATTTTTTGTGGTTCAAAATTTTGAATTTCAATATTTTTTGGGGTTTTCAGAAAAATAAATATTTTTGGGGGTATGAAGATTTTGGGGATATTATTTGGGGGTTATCACAAAATTGGACTATTTTTAGGGGTCATTTATATGCATTTTAGGGTCGATTCTTAAGGCCATGGTTCAGAATGGGGATATTTTTGGGGTTGCTAAAATTTCAAATATTTTTTGGGGTGCTTGAAATTTCTGATATTTTTTGGGGGTGATGGGTAGGTGCTGGGCCCGAGCCTACGTATGCAGAAAAATTGAGAGTACCCCCCCCCCCCCGGGTTCTAACCACAGCTTTGACGAAGCGGTTAACCAGTTCGTTTGTAACTGACAAAAAGAACACCTGCCAGACAAAAGAGACAGTGACGTCATGTTTTGTTTACAAAGTTATCAGGGACTTAGAATCGATAGATCACTTGTGTATTAATCCTATCCACAGGATAGGATTAATACACAAGTGATCTATCGATTCGCGTATGCTCAAGTGAAGTGTACACATTATTGTTTTACTTAGCGATTGTAAACTAAGTATTACGTCACTGTCACACTTGGTTGGCACGACAGTAAATACAAAACTCCCAAATACAATGGAAGCAAAACACAACGAGAGCAAAACATGCAACAAAAACACAACCTTAGAACGGCCAGCAGTAGAAAATATTTGTGGGCGTGTTCCTTGGCTATAACCATTACTGGTCGGGTGGGTTTGTGGTGTTATGTCCAGGAGCACCCGAAGGCTCAACCGGCAGTGGTTCTGCTTTTAAAGCGTCTCAGAAGACGGGCCACGTCTTAAAGAAAGTAAGGGTGCAAAGATCAGGAATCGATACAATAAAGAACCACACCTGACCCAGGATACCAAGGGGAAAGTGACAAACTCACAGACACCACACACGAGACCCAGGGGGGGGGGGGGTACTCTCATTCTTTCTTCATACGTAGGCTCAGGCCCAGCATCTACCGATCACCCCCAAAAAATTTCAGGAATTTTAAGCACCCCAAAAAATATTTGAAATCTTAACAACCACAAATAATTTCCCCAATTCTGTACCATGACCTTAAGAAAAGACCATAAAATGCATAGAAATGACCCCTAAATATAGTCCAATTTTGTGATGACCCCAAAATGATCCACAAAATTTTCACACACCCCCAAAAAATATTCATTTTTCTGAAAACCCCCCAAATATTGAAATTCAAAATTTTGGACCCAAAAAAATGACCCAAGCCTATGTATGTATGAAAATATCAGAGAACCCCCCCCCCCTCTGGGAAACGAGAGCCAAGAGGTCAGTCTCATCCGACAGGCTAGGTTAGCCGGGGATCGAACTCGGGACTCCTGGGTATAAAGCAAGTGACTTCTCCACTACACCACAGCGGGTAGATGATCATAATCTGGTGAGCTGTCATTAGAATAGATATATAAGGTACTGGTTTCAATTAATTATCCCCACGCTTTTTTAAAAAAAGCGTCGGGGATATTGCAATCGCCTCCGTCTGTCCGTCTGTCCGTCCGCCTGTCCGTCCGTCCGTCTGTCCGTCACGCTATCTCCTCCTAAACCATTGGACGAAATGCAACCAAATTACGTGTGTGAGTTGCTTACATGAGTAGGGTGTGCAACGGCACATTTTTTTGGCGCCGCCCCCTGGGGCCCTGGAGAGGGGCCAAAAGGTCAAATATAATTAAATATCATTAAAATTCAATAACAAAGTCAATTTCAAAGATTTTTAAACCAAACTTTGTGTGCCTTCTCACAAATGAAAGATATAAAATATATCGGACGAGATTTTCATCCCGTCGCCTGGGTCATGCTCCAGGGGTGGGACTTGGAGGTACCGTGGGGGGTTGGGGTCCAAAATTGTTTTTCCCAAATCCAACCAGATTTAGTGTGTGAGTTACTTACATGAATGGAACATGCAATGGCACAATTTTTTTGGTCCCCACCTCCTGGGGCCTTGCGGAGAGGCCAAAAGGTCAAATATCACTAAATCTCAATTACAAAGTTAATTTCAAAGATTTTTAAACTAAACTTTGTGTGTCTTCTCACAAATGAAAGATATAAAACATATAAGACGGGATTTTTATTCGGTCCCCTGGGTCATGCATGCCCCAGGGTTTGGGACTTGGGGGTGCTGGGGGTCAAAAATTTAATTTTCTGAACATGGTCATGTGGCATATCAAATTAAAGGGGATGGGCAGTAGACCAAGATACACTGAAAAAAATTTACCCTAGGGTCAAACTGGTGACCTTGGGATGGGGTCAAAGGATCAAATACCATTAGATATCTTCGAGAGCGTGGGGATCGAATGTGTTCTAGCTATAAATATGATATTGAAACTGTGCAGTAAAGGAGGTATCAAACTGTGAATTTAGGGGATTAAATCAAAAGGGATTAATGGTTTGTGATTTACATGTTTCTCTAAAATAACAAACTCAGGGGGTATAAATTCAACGAATTGGTCTTATTTTAATACTGGCTCCAAAATATTTTGGAAATTTGGAAAAAGACTATCATGGCAGGTTTTAGACATTTTAACTACACAGATGCCCCATATATTACTTAGGGGTTTAAAACAGTTGATCACTGAATTGATCTCGGCCACATCATGGGATTTAGAAAAGATTTTAACATTTAGACATCTTCCGCAATTGTGCTAGTCCCCTGGGTAGTAATCCCATCTGCGAGAAAACACTGATAGGTGCATTACTGTTGCACTGAAAAGCGCAACTTAATTATACAAACATTACTAAAATTACTTCTTCAAAACATGAAAGAAGCTTAAAACGCTAGCTCGTTTGATAGGTATCACCTATTTATTTCATATTAATGCCTTTGAAATATCATGTTTTTTCACGGATCATATAGTTTACGTCCGTGGTTTTTTAAACTATCATGGAAAATGGAGCATTTGCTCCCTTTGAGCAAATGCTCCATTTTCCATAATAGTTTTAAGAGTATCCAAAATTTAACTTATTTTTTTGCTTGAAATTTTTCAAACAGTCTAAAAATAGAACATGATGTCATTATCTAAAATAGTCTTTGGAGTAAAGGGCTCTATAACTCCTTTAGTATTGGACTCCTCCACAGACTGACGTACGTACATTTACCACAGACAGAGCTTTCCCATTTTACAGTAGGCCAAACAATTGGTCAACATTGCACCCTCAACGCTTGAATGAACCTATATAAGCCGTATTGACGTACCCATCTTATCAATTGTGGAACCCATATCCAATTTAATGGTTGTTGGTAGTCAT